>JAREIK010002147.1:673403-728403 GCA_029783825.1 Sapria himalayana
TGTTTCATTAATAAATTTAATTTATAAAACTTTAAGACCCAAGAGGTAGATGAATTTCTTAATGAAATCCACCCTGCCACGTGCCGATGTGGTTTCAAAGTTTACCAGTACCAAGAACCATGCAAGTTGGACATCAATTTCCTGGAAATCCATAACCCGTTACGTTACTCTTTGTGAGCCATTGGATCATGCCAACAAGCTAGGCACACGGGTCATGCCTAGCCTGGCAAAAGGCATGACTGCCTCGCACCCAACACAGCATGAGCCGTGCCTTGGGCCGGCCTAACCCAAGTCCAGGCATGGTTCTAGATCATGCTGTATTGGGCTAGGCATGACTCAATCGTACCATGCCTTTTATTATTCAGATCACACGACCTACTTGACACCTCTACTTACTCATAGTATATCTACCAAGACTAAGGTAAAAGCTATAACTACTTTTTAAGCATTATAACATTTAACGACAGATTGTTCCAAGAATTATTACTACGTCATAACTATTTCTAAGGTTTTATTTTTTTTTTGTCTTGAGAAATGACTAAAACAATATATCATTCCTATTAATGTAATTTTGAGTTATATAGATAAAATATATAAGTCACATTTATTCCTAGCACTATAACTTTGTATTATATCGATAAAATATAATTTTTACAATTCAGAATCATTGACATACCAACTAGTATAATTTTGAGTTACTACTAATATATAACTATAACAAAATGAAATATTCCCATAAATATATACTTTTTGCTAGTCATTAGCAAAGAATAAAAAAAATACCAATAACGCTAAATTGTAATATTTTTATTTTTCCTTTTCTACATATATTAAGGTATAAAAATAAATCTGGAACTAAGATTATCCCCATAATTAAGAATACTTTTTGCTAGTCATTAGCAAAGAATAACAAAAAACCAATAACTTTAAATTATAATATCTTTATTTTTCCTTGTCTACGTATATTAAGGAATAAAAATAAATCTCTGATCTGAATAGAGGTGTCAAATAGGCATGCCGAGCCAACTCGGCACGGTTTTAGGCAGCCCAACCGGGCTACCGTGATGGGCTAGGAACGACACGGTTACTATACCATGTCATGCCTGACCCGACACGATTTCTTCAAGGTCAAGCCCGGCACGACCCATAGGCACAGCTGGGTTTTTACTGTGCCAGGTCATGCTCATATGGGCTGGTTTAAAAAAAAAATTTTAATAAAATATTCATTTTTATTTTTTATGTTGTTAAAAAAAATAGATATTGTTTAAAAATTTTTAAATTGTAAATTATAAATTTTTAATAGTTTAAAAGTTTTTATTTTTTATGTTATTTGTTTTAATTTTGTATTAATTAGTAGATTATTAGAATTAAAATTTATATGAAATAAAAAAATATTAAATAATTAAAACTTAAATATGAATAAAAATTTAAATCAAATGAAAAAGCCAAACCAAACCAAATAGTAAATACAATGTAAATAAAAATGAGTACAGTACAATATATCAAAATAAAAAATCAAAAGCAAACATAACTCATAAGCATAACAAAGGTGTCGCAATCCCACAATCGTCAACTGTTAGACATCAAGTGGCAATAAAACGTCATCAATCATCCATTGTCGTATCATTATCATCTTCAATCACAATATCAAAATTATTATTATATGAATCATCATCAGTAATCAACTCCTCCGCGTTGCAGTCCAAGTCCCAGCATAATCCTAGATGTCCAAGCTCGAATCTTCATAATTATTCATGCATGTTAAAGCCTCAACAATATCTAGACGTAATCTTGATCTCCTATCTGAAATCATATTCACTACAACAAAAAAGCAGACTTCGATACTACGCTTGACACAATAGAAATCAATAGATCTCATGCCATCCTAGATAGCACGGAAAGGTGGGCTTATATGATTATATCACTGTAATATATCAAAATTTTTAGTATAAAATATGATAGGATTGAGCAGTAAAAGTCTTCGTACTCGGAGTCTTACTACTACTACCACCACAATACCTAATATCGTAGCATGTGAAAAGCTCAATCAACTTCTCGTGAATAAACCCTTCAAGTGGCTCTTCTAGGTTCATATATGGGGAAATATTAGTCAAAATATTATCTACTCATTTCACCTTAATCCTAGAGTTCATGCAGGTAGCCAGATAATAAAATGATGGAATTGTGGACCATATTTGGTTTCCATCTCTACAACCATATGATTAAGTATCGGGTCAGCTCGATACTTGTTAAATATTTTACTAATGTTACATATGCACCTGAGTACAATGCTAGTAGTGGGAGTACAAACTAATGAACAAATGTTCATCATGTCATAAAAAATCTTCAGGAATTTCATAAATAAAATTTTTGTAGCCCAGTCAGTGTTGTTAATAACAAATTTGTCATTCTTACTATTGACATAGTTGGATATCAAGTGTCATATCCAACACATGACTCCAACATCAGGTACGTGTAATTCCAATGGTATCTCAGATCCGATTGGAATTTCTTCTTAAAATTCGCAGACAAATAGAAACTATCAAACTCCTGTTATCTACGAGGCATATGAATGTAGTTTAGTGAGTTACGTATATTTTCCAAAGTGGGAGGAATACACCTTCATCCCCGCTTGTATAATTAAGTTAATCATGTGACACATGAATCAGACATAAACAACTCTCCTAATTGTTCATCTCTAATATTCCTAACAAACATGTTAATCACTACTCCAATATCAGCTACAATATCAAATGTGATACTAAAAATTTTATTTTAAATTTTATATTTTCTAAAGATATTCATCATACGCTCAAAAATAATTATGTCATTATGAAGATGAAGAATCTCAGAAAATCCTAAAATTTTTTTATTTTGAGTTCAATTTGAATCTACATAGTGGGCAGTGAGACATGCATAAGATATATCATTATGACTTGTCCAGATATCGAACGTCACAGACACTTCACTAAATACTCTAAATTTATTAATTATTATTTATTTTTTTAACTTATAATATTTTAGTATATCATTCTTATATGTTAACCTAGGAATCCTACAATAAGCATGGTGAAAATATGTCTGCATGATACTGACTACCCTCGGATCTTTTAAAAATCTAATTGGAAGACTCATCGTGGTGATAAGTTTGGTCGTACTTTCTCAACCTAACACGTTGTGGTATATGAAAAAGATAAACTTTAAACTATACTGGATCTAACCTCAAAAAACCCACCACTACGTAGGATTTTCCTAGGATCTAATACACCAAATTTATGGTGCATATTTCAATGTCTCTTTAAGTGGCCAGTCCCCAACACACGCTTATAAGTGAATTTATTTTATAATATTTACAACCATGCATTATCTTATCCACACCCCTAATATTTTTTTTTATTTTATTATATTAAAGTGCATCTAAACTAATGAAATCCTTCTAGTTTTTTATTTTTTAGATATTTGGGTTGAGATGATTGAAAAAACTAAAGTTTCAGCAACCTCAAACTTTTTGGTATGATTCCTATAAAATAGTATAAAACACCTGCACCACAAATCCAAAGTCCAATTTAAACATCAACCAAAGCCAAACACAAGTTGGATCCCAAAAAGTTAAGTCAAAATCCAAATAGAATGAATTTTAGGAGAGATTTAAAAGATAAATAAGATTTTATATATTTGAAAAATATAAATATTAGAGAGAATGGAGGTTTATAAAATAACATGAAATTTTTAAAAAATATTTTTTATTTATTTTTATTTTTTAATTATTTTTTTGGGCAGAATCATGTGAGCCATAAGATTCTGTCCCATAGCATGTGAGCCATAACACGAAATCAAACACAAGGGTATTGGACAGGGGTGAACTTGGACGCAGGTCAGAAAAAATCACAGGTCCAGATTGGGGGCCATTGCCCCGAGGGATATTTTAGATCTGTGAGGGCTACAAGCAAGAGAAGTTTCTCAGATCATGTAGAGATACCAGACCCAGGTACCAAACCATGCATGGCCAAGCACAATGCCCAGTTGGCCTCAGCATAGCACAACTCATGCCAGGAGCAAGCCTGGCATATGGGCACAAGATCGGGAAATTTTTGTCATGCCAGTCCAGACACAGCCAAATTATGCATTGCCTCATGCTGGGCGAGACCAGTCCAGCCCTTTTGATACTTTCAGATCTGAGATTAACATTAGCATGCACTAAAAGAAGTGATCCAAGGAAGTCTAAGATTGAAAAACTATCATGAGAGTTAATATATAGTGATAATTACATGACTTAGATTGTATCATTTGCTCAAGCATATCAAGTATGCACACTAGATGTGGTAGGGTGGCCAAGCATAGCATGAGGCACAACCTAAGATATCAAGTATACACAGTTCATGTTATGCTGGTTCAAGCGGAACCTTACACAGTTGATGCCATGCTGGACAAGGAGGATTAATTATCTCATGCTGAGCAAAGCATGGCCCATGGTGCCATGCCCAAGACAGTAAACCTGCCAAAGTGATTACCAAAGCGCATGCTAATTGAGAATAGTGATGTCATGATCGATGAAATATTTAAATTATCTTGCATTAGCTGGATGCATGAATTATAAAGGGTAAGAATCATTAAACTGAACCAAGCAACAGTGAGTTTATTTACTTTATAATATGTAGTATAATCTTTAACATTTAACATTTAAATTGCCTTTTAAATGTTTTGCATTACGTTATTTTAGAATTCACTATATAATTTTAGAATTGCACTGGTGTTGCATCTTTACACTGCTCACAAAAGCCAAGAACTTGGCTCGCAAGTCTCTTTTGCCACCGCCGGTTGGCTGGGACAAGGCTAAATAACAATAAGCATGATGAGGCCGAATTTGATGACTAGTCATGCAAATTGGACTTGATAAGGCACAACCATGACTATTGCAATACATTATAAAAGCAAATACGTGGTTTGTTAATTAAAAGCTATAATTAATGAAGTTGCCGTTGACATTATAAAAACTGAAGCTTGATATATAAACAAACAGGTTATTAATTTCTTTTACTGCATAAAGCATTTTCTCTATTAAATTATAATGCAATAAATATCGTGAACACTTTTTTTTAACTTTGAATTTACTGATATGAGAGAAATAAATGACAATAATAAAATATTAACCAAATAACATTATTACATAATAATATACAAACATAGTGACTATTATAATGACAAACATAATCAACTTCATAATTTAAGCAAATGACAATATGTAATCAGAAATAACATTTTATTATTATGTAATATTGAATGGTTGAGTTAATTATCTATATAATAAAATTGATGAGAGCACACTTGTATTTTTATTACTCATCCTCAAATTTAATAATTGTGTTTGCTTTATTTTATTTTATTTGTTGTTTTGTTCGCCGATTTGTTCGCCGATTTGTTCGCCGATTTGTTCGCCCGATTTGTTCGCCGATTTGTTCGCCGATTTGTTCGCCGATTTGTTCGCCGCTTTGTTCGCCGATTTGTTCGCCGCTTTGTTCGCCGCTTGTTCGCCGCTTTGTTCGCCGCTTTGTTCGCCGCTTTGTTCGCCGCTTTGTTCGCCGCTTTGTTCGCCGATTTGGTTCGCCGCTTTGTTCGCTGCTTTGTTCGCCGCTTTGTTCGCCGCTTTGTTCGCCGCTTTGTTCGCCGCTTTGTTCGCCGCTTTGTTCGCCGCTTTGTTCGACGTTTTGTTGTCATTTTATTTATTATTTCATTTCTATTTTGATTCATTGATTTCCATTCTCTATAAGCTACAATTTATGGGTGTTCAACAAGCTGTGAATCTGATTATAATTGTCAGATGGGACGGCCCGGCACTGTCCAGCCCAATTTTAGACCGCCCAACTAGGCTACCGTGCCTAGCCCGACACAATTACTATACCATGTAACTCGACACTAACCCACGACTCAAAAATCATTAGATTCAACCCAATTCGAGTTGGACAAAACAGTAATTTTTTAAAAAAATTAGGATTTCGGCGATATACCGGGTGCGTCGCCCTTTCGAGGCTCGATGTGTCTCGCCTGTCGAGCATCGACTTGTATTGACCACATTTAGTACGTGATCACACATGCTATATCCACATGCCTGCACGACAGGATGGGTCGGAGCATGACACTATAGCGTGTCGTGCCGGGCACGAGCATGACACTGTAATTTACCATGTTGGGCATGGACATGGCACTGTAGCATGCCGTGCCAGACACATACACGGCTGAATCGTGTCATGCCCGTGTCGGACTGGATCAGCCCGGCCCATTTGACAGCTCTAAATCTGATTGACCTAATCCAATATAGCCCAATAATAACAAAAATTGATGTATGTTAGTGAATTGTAGGTTGATTTTTTTCAACTTAAATCCATTAGCTTAGGTTTTAGATTATAAATTTAAAACTCATTAAAACCCAACTCAACCCATTCATGTATATCATAATTATATATATGTATTTACACACACATATAATTATTTGCAATGTCATAATGTCAAATATATATTATAGATTGAAGCTTTGAAATGATGAATACATAATTAATTTGTATAAGTTTTGATTTTATTTTTGTTACTTTTGATTTTATTTTTATTATTTTTTAATAATTTGATATCTTTATAGAGTTTAAAATTAATAATACACATAATATGAATGTGTTTAAAATAATTAAAATTAATATTTAGCCATGACTCCAATTAATAGGTGCACACACACATTCACACATATGGTGTGTGTGTGTGTGTTTGTATATGTATGATATACAGACATAAATTTATATTATAGGTTTATATATAACTTTTAATTATAAAAAAATTGATTTTCTAAAAATGGTTTTGTATTTTTGGGTGATTTTCGAATTCGAAACTATGAAGAAAAATAATTTAAAAAACTGTTAATATATATATAATATATATATATATATATATTAATTAATTAATAATGTTTAAAAAAAAACAAAACCAATTTTTGAATTAAAAAATGGTTTCTTTTTTTCTTGGGCTTTTCGAAAAAAAAATTGATTTTCAATATTTCTTGAGTCCCGCAAAATATAATTTTCCCATAGAACAATAAGGGGTGTTTTACAAAAAATCATCTTTTTGTCTATGACATGACCCTTCCAAAAATCATCATGTAAGAGGCGCAACATTGTTTTTTCCTTGTTTTCAAAATTTCTTATAACATAGGGTTTTTCATAATATATTGTGTAAGAATACGAACTTTCATTTAAAAACTTCACTCATTGTATTCTTGTCAAAATTTCTAAAATTCCTAGTCTATCTTGGATCAAGTGGAGGTTGCCATGAAGAATTCATAGAGGTTTGTATGATGTTCATGTGATAGTTTATGGGGGGAAGTGCGGTGGGCATGCAATGCCCGAGGTTCATAATTATACAAGAAATACAATTGAAATCCTATAAGATTATGAAGTGTTCTAATATAATGTACTATTTAGGGACTATGATTATAATTGGACTATTCTGTCCATTTTATTATGATTTTAATTTTACTCGTTATATTATTATGCCAATTTAGGCATAATAATAATTTGGATTTTATTTGATATATATATATATATATATATATATATTTCTTTGGATGTGAAAATTAGAATATTAAGAAATTAAATTTGGGCATAATTTTTTTTTTTTGATTTTTTTTGTTTTTGAAATTTGAAAACTTAATTTCTAATTTAATTTGTGCAAGAAACTTGAAATAATATCATGTTTTAAATTAAAATTAAAATTGAATTTTAATTTAAAAGGGTATAAATTATAATTTGAAAATCAAATTTATTGTGATATTCACTATATTCGGTAATAGTTTAAAACAAAAATTAAAAGATTTAAAATTATGAGAAAAATTTATTAACTAATTTTTGGGACAAAAAAAATTATGAAACCAAGCTTGATAATCTGTCTCTTTCCTAAAAACCTCAACAAGTGGCATCTGAGTAAATTCGTGGATGTCATTGTGGCAGACAATGATAGGTAAGTCAAAAGGCATGCTCACATATAATGATAAGAAGAAAGTGACAATCCTTATAATCTTGATGTGTGAGATATACATATATGACATCCCAAAATTAAGATAAATATAATCATTATGAGTAAGATGCTTATGAAGTTAAAAGCATGAATAATTTTATAAGGTAATATATTATGCATATTTTAAATGAACTAATACTTACTTATGTGTGATTTTTATAGAATATTTTACTAAATATTTTGCCTTTAGCATGAGAATCGTATGTCATCATGAAAGACAGATGGATAAACTTTAAACTTGTATGTAGAGGTGACTCATTAGGTGTTAACTATCTTATGAGTACATTTTTATCGTATGATTGCTACTAATGATATTTGAGGAAATACATATAATAATTGTCATGACTATGACTCTTTCAAAGTTAAAGTGCAAATCATTTAATATCACACTAGTTTATGTCTTTATGATACATAAGATTGGACATTAAAGAATAAGAATACTTATATAAAGTAACTATTATGGATAATTAATGAGTTTCCTAAAATGTGTGGACATGTAAATAACCTTTGAGCGGAGATAATTTGTTATTTCGATGATAAAATACCAAGATAATATCTATGAGAAGACAATCATTAAAAATGCCTAATAGGTGATAAGATTATTGTATGTCAGTAGAGTGCTCGGATATTCTGAAAATAATTTAGCTTTCATTCTTTAAACAAATACAATACAACTAAGAACCTAGACATATCATTATTTATAATGAATTAGATTAATCTTGTAATCTAAAAGTCATACTAAAACTCACTTTATCTTTCTAACTAGAGTAAGAATTGACTAATGGTTAGTTGATGGAACTACCTACACAATCTATGTGAGATTTATATATAAACAAAAGTCTACTTTACTACTTATATAATTTGTATGCTTGTGAAACTATGTTGGAGGAAATACCCTTGTCCAATGAAATTCTGGGACATTGCCTAATTGGAAAAAATTAGGTATTATAATAAAGTTACTATAAGTTTTTTTATGCTGTTATCAAGAATTATTTAATTAGTTAGTTAACTATAATTGGTATAATTATTCTTGAAAAATAATAGTTTTTTTTAGTAGTTTGGAAAATATTATCATATTAATATGCCTTGATTATCATAACTTTTCTTGTATTTCTTAGTTGTATCTTTAGGTATAGTTGTTTATTTTATTAGTTGCAATTTCTATGAGTAGAAACTCTAGGACTAATCTAATACCTTTGGACCCATAAGAGAACCAAAAATGTAATGTTGAGATAGTGAGCAACGAAAGAGCAAATGGAAGGAATTGATGTAACAGAAAGACTCAAAGTAGCGAGAGGCAAGTTTTCCAACACCCCAACCTTAACATATCTTGGGAGACAATTAGTGGACAACAATATTGAATGGCTACTTCTTGTATTCAAAAGTAATTAGTTGAAGTAAATTACTTTAAGTTAAAGTCGAGTCTAATAGATATTATTTAACATCATTAGTATAGTGAGAAGATATCAAAAGATCTAAATTGGAATGTCGTAATATTTGTAGAGTTGTGTGACATGTTTAAAATGAATAGAGTTAGCTTAAACACCTTTAGATTATGTTAATTTCTCTTTTTTTTTGAGAGACAATGGACAAAGTTAGTTTAGTATTTATCTCAATGTTTGATTGAGGATTAGGAGGAACTTGTGATAGTCTTCCTTATAAATTTTATTCCACATCAAATCACCTCATAATTGCAAAGTAGATAAGTTAATTCCACCAGAAAGAGCTAGAGATCTTGTATGATCTCTGGGATCATTTTAAAATGTTATTGAGGAGATGTCATCAACATAAGTTTAAGTTATGATTTCAATACAAAACCTTCTATAATGGACTAAACTAAGTGATATGGTGTACCATTTGTACAGCCTCGGGTGAGTCGATTATGAACAAGTTACCCAAAGGAAGCACTTTATTTGTTTAAAGAAAGAGTAAAGAATAACAACTAAACTATGAATGATCATGTCTTTTGGAGAAAACAAGACAAAGTATTGGAATTAGATAGATTTACCATATATGGTAGCAAAGTTAAATTTTTATTAAGAAACTAAAAGTCCAAGCAAAAAAATGGGAAAAATCAATATTTTACGATATTAAAAAATGATGAACTTGTCCTTGTTTATCAAGTGTAGGAGGCTAATAGTTTACTACTAAAAGTGTATGTGTTTTGACTCAATACTAGTATCCTTACATACTGCCATCTAAATGTAAGAAATCACAAAAACATTTCACGTAGAAACTATGGTAGTGGGCAATAGAACATTGCACAAAATCCTAAAAAATGTTGGGAATAATTCAATGGTATACAATATTTAAGAAGTGTCGAGATTAAATTATTAACATTCAAAGATAGTACAAAAATCTTCTATTAGTAATAAGTTGATTGCATTATTTTCTGAGCTAAAAATTAAGAAATGATTTTTAAGATAACCATACAAAGAGGCTTGAGACAAGATAGGAATACATGAATGTTGCAAAGAAAGCATAGAGAATCAAATCGAATAATTAATAAAATCGATGAAAGGGGAGAGCATTAGAAGCTACCAAGTGATAGTGAGACAAACTTGAAACGTTTCTAATCAATTATACTCTAAAGCAATAAAGAGCTAAAGGGGTAACAATTAAAGAAAGCTGAAATAAGGGAGATGGAACTAATAGCATAATTTCATTACATATATTTGAAGATTACTTTATATGCACATTCTTATTGTTTGGCCTCATGTGTCATAAAGAAAAAAAACTGAGATAATTTGTAAGAATTTATACTTTTAGCTTCATAAGTACCATACTCACACTTGGGACAGTTTACCATGCTTCTAGGCAGGCACACGGATCGTGCCTTACCCAGCATGAGGCATAGTTCCTACCAGCTCAACATGGCATGAACCATGCCAAGGGGCAGCCTGATTTGGCCTAAGGTGGTTCCAAACCATACTGTACTAGGCTAGGTGCTACTGACATAGCTCAACTTTGCCATGCCCAGGCCACCCAACATGTTTGACACCTCTACTTTGTATGCAAACTTAATTCTACTGTCGCAGGTATCATGAAGACAAAGATTGACATGAATTATAAGTATTTATATTTTTGGTTTTGTAAGTATTATACACACACAATTAATATAAGTATTCCAAAAGTTTTATTAGTGAGAAGCATATGAGGAAAAATAATCTACAAGGGTTATCACCACTTTATGAGCTACAACATACTAGCATATATCCCAAATATTACATGTCATTATCCTCCTTGATGATGTAACTTACATATTAAATGTGAAATACTTAAAAAAAATTACTATATAATGTCTATTCCAATCAAAAAATAGTTCTTTAATGTGTGTACAATAGATTGGTGTATATAACTATTTATATTTTTAGTTTCATAAACATCAAACTCTCAATTATTATATATCCAAATTTAGGTTATAACTTACAAGTTTATATAATGCATCACATTTAGAAATGCTATCACTTCTTTTTACAATAGGTGTGAGTGAGCCTCTAGTTTATCTGTCACTATCCACCATGATAATCTCATACAAATTGACTAATAGTTAAAACTCTAGTTTAAATTTATTTAATCACATAATCATCAATATCCATAACACAAGATAAATCAAACATATTCAATAATAAATAACCATAAACTTATAAATTTACACTAACCATAAACCAATATAATATCACATATATCAATTTACACTAACCATAAACTAATGCTAATTTGATAAAATTCTTCAATCTACTTTAGAGAGAGAGGGTTTGAAAGTCATGCACCTCAACTCTATGAATTGCATTAAGCCTTACATCCCTTGCTTTCTTTTGAACTCATGAGAAAATGAAATTAACTTATAAACTTTGGTAGTTATCATGGTTTTTATTATTGTGTGAGAAATAAGTAGAAAAAATTAAGAGTTTTCTAAATTTCTCTATCTTCCATATTTATACTCAGATGATTTGCAGTACTCCTAATACTAAGTCATGATTTTCAGAAAAAGTTGCTCCTTTGTCCTGTATCTCTTAAGTTTAAAGTTGTAACTCTAAAAAATAGTTATGACTTTGGAATGTAACTCAATCTTCTATAACACAAGTATTGATATTAGGTAATAACCACAACTTGAGAATAATATTTCTATAAAACAAAGTTGCAGTGCTGTGATATGGCCATGGCTTTGTGCATTTTTCTTCTTTATTCTTCTTAAGGGGTAACACTGTTAGGAAAGGTCACAGTGTGGTAAAGGGCCTCCCATATTGTTATATGATATAATAGTGTGAAAAAGCCTTGACATTGAAATTGATCTTTTTTGATCATTGGATGGCCATAATGTTGAGAAATGGTTACGACACTATGAAGGTCAGTCTCTCTTATGCATCTTGGCTACAGTACTAGGAAATGACCATGATAAAAAATTGCTTGTCATAAGTCTCAAGTGTTTGTGGTGCTATGAGTAGTTGCAATATTAACTTTTACTTCTCCCATATATCATGTCACTATGTGCTACAAGAATACTATGATACTAGAAATTAGCCTATAGGGTCAATGGTTTTATCTTCCTTTAAGGATATGAGTTATGGCCTTGTAAAATGCTCATATTCAAGTAATGTTCCCTATAATATTTAGTGTCCCAAAAGTTATGGTGCTAAACAATTATCATGGATTTGACCTAAATAAATTTAGCTCTATGATTTTATATAGCTCAACAAACATTGCTTCATAAAAAGGTCATAACTCTGACTTGAGAATATCGAGTCATATTAAATATAAAATCATGATGCTTAGACTTGTTTATAACCTTGAACACTAGTGTGTCAATTGGTTGTCATGATATAGAATTAATATTGAAGTTATTTAACTTTTATGAGATAAATATAACTATAACTTTATGATAATATTATAGCCATTAAGATTGTGTTTCATGGCATAGTAGAAGGATTATGGTAACTAGTTGGTAGGGTCATAGCATACAAGGATTGCCACAACTAATTTGATAAATTTTTGGTTAATAATGGATGCCAAAACTATGCAAGACTCTATATCCTACCCCCCCCCCCCCCCTTTAATCACCTCCAAAAGCATATTAGTTTTATAATTATTCATCAAAACTTATTAAACCTTTAAAGTTATGAAATCAATCCATAATATTTATATTTCCATTTCTATATATCATTACTAACTACCAAAATATATAAGAATATTCAAAAGTTTGAATATCAAATATCCACCATGATATTTTCAAAAATTAGGATGCCCAACACCATGACATTTTCCAAAACCATAACACTCAATAAACAACATGATCATTCACACCCCAAATTTCTCAGATGAAGAAGGAGATATAAAGTAGAAAATAAAATTATCCTAAGTAATAGAAATACAAATGTAATTGTGAATGATACTACAATTAATTTTCCTTGTAACCTTCTTTTTCCATAATGTTTTTGGATGAAGAAATTAGATAAATAATTTGAGAAGATTTATAATAGTTTCTGGATGTTAGAAATGAATATTTCATTTACCAAAACATTGTCTCAATTGTAGAACTATGTGAAATTAATAAAGAATATCATGGGTAATAAGAGAAAGTTAGAAATGTATATAATTATGAATATGACAAAAAATGTGATATGATTATTCAACAAAAACTTCCAATGAAATTGAAGGATTGGGAATTTTTATGATACCATGCAAATTATGAAGCACACATTCCAAAAGGTACTATGTAATTTAGGATAGAGTATCAATTTGATGTCTTTGTCAATATTATAAAGATTGAATCTTGCCATGATCACTCTAATCTCTTTCTCACTTTAAATGGATGATCAATCAAACAAAGTACCCAAATGGTATTATAAAAGATGTTATGGTTAAGGTTGGCTTATTTATTTTTTCTATGGACTTTGCTATGTTGGATACAAAGAAAGATCAACACACTTCATTAATCTTGGGATAACTATTTTTATCCAATGGGCATGACATCATGTTCTCATCAATGTCAAGAAGGAAAAGTTTACTTTTTACATAGACAAAGAAAAGTTAATGCAACCTTTATAAAGAATTGTAGAGTCCATATGATGATCAGAATGATTATTGAAGGATAGATAACCTCCTTTACATAGCAATGCAATAAAAGGTAGACTTTAGATGGAAAGATTTTGTAGAAGTCTATTAGCCCAACGAATATGAGGAAAATGATATAAAAAGGAAAATTTATAGTTGTGAAAGTGATGAAGTAGACATTGATGATGATGACTATTATGAAGTCATGGCATTTTTTAATGTTTCCAGTTCAAAAGACTCCAAAGAAGAGTACTCTAGAGAGAGAGAGAGAGAAATCAAAATGCTTAAATTCTCATTACAATTACATGACAAAAATGAGAATTTGAAGACTACGCAAATATTGAAAACAAAGGCATAATTCTAGTTGATGGATAATGAAATGATAGAGTAAGACACATGATTAAAAAAAAGATACTGGAGAATCCAAATAAGATGAAGCATATGCATCAATGAAAGTCATGGCTTTTACTAGTGCCACAACTTGGATGATACAGAAGCTAAATGAAGAAGTCATGGAAACTCAGTGTTGGGAATTTGGTGAACCAAAAAGAAAAAGCTAAGTATATGACCCAATAAAAATTCATGGTGATCCAAAAAGTCATGACATCCATGGAAGAAAGATCCAAAGAATGATTCCTCAAAGAAAAAAGCCTAGAATAAAATTCAATACTGAAAGAGAATTATGAAAGATAGGAAGAAGTAAAAGATTATAATAAAAAGCTAGCATAGAAAGTTGAGATCACTAATGAAAGTAACAATTCGTTGATGATCTAGCTATGAACATAGCACAACTTGGGAGGCAACCCAAGAAATTTTTGTTAGCAAAATATGATGAAATAAGGATTATATATTTATTCACATAAATCATTGTGTAGATTTTACACATTCATAAGTTTAGTCATGTAACTCAAACATTATAATTCATCTACAAAATGAAGTAGCCCCAACATCTAGATATGCTATGACACTCAAACACAGTCATAACATATACTTATAATGAATGAATGGTTTAATTTTACTTTTAAGAGGGGGATTAATTGCTTTAGGATGACAAATAGCTTTACTACGAGAGCTTGCATAAAAAATAGTATAATAGAATGATTTCATTAAATTATAGTTTAGATGAATAATGATGAAATATAGTAAATTCGGGGAGTTTCTGTGAAATATAATACTTGGTGGAAATATTGAGTTTGAGGGGGGCAAAAAAACATGTAAAGCCATCATATTTTTTATGGTATGAGTTAGTTACATCTTAAAAAGTATATATAGTAGTTTTGGCATTCATTCTTGAATAAAACTCTACAAAATTAGTTGTGGCTATCTTCATACACATATGACTTTACCACCTTATTGACATAATTATTTTAATGTGCAACATATTATTTTTGGCTATGAATCTTCTTTGAGTCACAATTACACTAGCTTGATAATATTTTAATAAGTTAAACATTAATTTTACATCATAATGGTCAAGTTGTAAGGAAAAAGCCATGGTATTCTTTAATGCCATGATTTTCTCTTTCTAGAGCTACAACTAAGGTAAAGTCACAACATTTCTCAAGCACCATGATTTTGGGCTATAGAGAGTTATTGAGAGCATTTACTAGAGCTATGACTATTCCTAGAGTCATAACTTTTCTCTATAAAGAAAAAGGCTAAAGTCGAGGCCATTTCCAATGTCATGACATTGGGTTATAGTGGAGAAATGTATGAGTCATGATCATTCCTAGTGTCATGACATTGTGTTTTAGAAAAAGAATGCACAAGCTATTGCTATTCTTAGTGTTGTGACTTCATATTATAGATGAAAATTACATGAGTCATGACCAATTCTTAGTATCATAACTTTGTGTTATAGAAAAAAAAATATAAGTTGTGGTCATTCCTGGTGATAAAATTTCAAGTTATAGAGAGGAAATACATAAACCATAGCCACTCCTAACACTCTAACTTCGAGTTATAAAATACAAATATATAAGCCATTTCCATTCCTAGTTTCATATAAATCTAATAAAAAATAAACCAAAATTATGTCCATCTATGGTGCCATGACTTTGTGTTATAGACGGACATAACTTAAGCCATGACTAGTTCTCACCATCATGACTTTCCACTTGAAAATACACCTAAGCTTGTGAGTATACAAGTGGGACATAAACCTAAAAAGAAAAGGAGGGAAGATTAGTCGCAAAAATGAGAAAAATATGGTAGAGAGAATGTGAAGCCAAACTCTATGAGGGATTCACGAGCAAGGGGGGATGTGAGGCATGAGCTTAAACCCATAAGGGGCACAAATTCCAGCCCCCACTTAGGGGCAGATTGAGATGCACTACATGAGAATTGTGGGTTTAAGGTATTGAAACCTAGATTATTTTGAGAGCTATCATTGGGAACCTGAAATTCTCTAACATATATTTTGAATTATCTCATATGAATTTATTCCCAATATCAAGCTAAATTAAGATATATTGTTACATGTGTGTCATTATGTTAAATGACAACCCTAATATTGAGTTTAATGTATTTTGTTATGATATATAATTGATAAATTCATATGAGTTTAATGTATTTTGTTACATGTGAAGGATATATAATTGATAAATTTTATATTTGGTTTTTGTTATGATGTGATTATTATTAAATATGATATTTATTTAGAACTAAAATTATAGTTTTACTATTGGTAAGTTTGTGTGTGTCATTATGATGAATGATAATAATTAAGCCATGTGACACATCTATGCATAATGGTAGAAAAAAACTGACAACCCTTCTGATCATGATGCATGAAATAAGCTTATACATCAAAACCTAATATTGAGATTTTATAAGCCAATCTAGTATACATATCTTAGAAGAACTAACCATAAGTTAATGTGAGAATTTTATAGTATATTTTCACAAGGGTTTTATATATAGTGTGTAAGTCACATTTCATCATGGTGAATGGTGATAGGTAAGACATGAGATTTTTATGAGTAGAGCTAACTCATAAGGTGATAATAGCCCTATGAGTTACTTTCTATCATATGATTACTTTTGATGAGATTTGAGTGAAGGAGTATGTTAAATTATCATGTTTATGGTACTTATAAAGCTGAAAGTACAAATACTTTTAATATCATATAAGTTTATAATTTTATGACACATAAGGTTAGATAATAATAATAAATATATGAAGTAACCATTAAATACAATTAATGAGTTGCCTAAAAGGTATAGATTTGTGAATGACCCTCAAGCAAAGATGATTTATTATTTCAATAATAAAGTACCGAGGGAACAACTATGAGAGAACCAACAATGGAAAAGGCCCAATAGGTAAAAACAATTCTGTATGACAATAGAGTACTAAGGCATTTATACAATAATCTAGCTTTCATTCTATAACTAAGCACAATAATACCAAAGTAATCTAAACATATCATTGTACATAATGAAATGACCAATCCTAGAATCTAAGAGTCGTATCAAAAACCTTATTTTATTTTTTGAAGCATTAATTGACTAAATATTGGTTGGTCAAGCTATCTACATAATTCTTAGGGGACTGATATTTACATTTAAGTTCACTTTACTACTTGTATAGCTTATATACTTATGAAACTGTATTGGTTGAGAGATCATCGACAAACTTTTAGGATAATGCCTAATTTTAAAATTGAGTATTATAACAAAGTTATAATAGAAGTCAATGTAGAAGTCCTTGGCGAGATATTACTATTGTAACTAAGTAGGATAATTCAAAACGAGACTATTCTAAGTGTGTACTTAAGCTCAAAATATATTTCAACAAAATTGATTTTATTAGAATATCTGTACTATTAAAAAAGTTAACAAGTCCATAATACTAATCCATTTTACTTTACCATAGTAATTAGAAATTAAGTCAAATAATTTTTGTAGTCATCAAATAGATACTAAAAATACCCTAAATAATGTATTTGTTAAAAACAATTTACTTTCACATTGAATTATACATGAGTTTTAGGAAGTGATTATTATCTGGAACAACTTCAACTAGCATTGGTAGATGCATTGGATAATCATATATCATACTTATTATAAGGTTTAACAACACTTTAACACATAATATTCTAAGAGATTTGTAAAGATGGTAAGTACACACTTTCATAATGGATCTAGGGTGGTAATTAATATCATGCATGATGAAATCATCTAAGTTAAGGTCTTTAGATTGATAATATGTGCTCACCTGAACTTACTTATAGATGATATTTTTTGTTCACTTTTGTTGATCTAGTACAATATTTTCAACCTATCCAAAGTTATCTTTTTCTACCCATGACCAATGCACTATTGTTGACCATCATCTCCACAACATAGATAAGCGGCAATTTAGAAAAGAGAATAGAAAATATCATCACATAAGAAAACCAAAAATAGCCAACAACACACACCTTGAACCTCATGCAAACACCGAGTAGTAATAAAAAGGTGTATTGTGCCTAGGTTATCATTCAATGGACCAGCCACTAACAAGTGAATTTTTAGGAAAATTAGAATGACCAAATACCATCTATAGCCAAAGATTTTGATTTGATATAACGGAAATTGACCACTTATTACTATTCAAAAAGTGAATTTTTACTTGATGATTTTCTCATGATCTAATTTCCTTCGAGTAATAATTTTTTATAATATATTAATTTTTATGTTGTAACTTTAAATTGTAGCAATTCTATATGTGTAATATTTTGGTATATTTTACCCAACAAAATCCTTAATTTTAGACATGAGGATTTTGTGGTACAACTAGATTGATGAAAGCAAGGTGAAAAAGATTCAAAGATGCAAAAGAGTTTACAAACCCCCTTAAAAAATGTGGCATGGCAATGCTAATCAAATTACAAGCTTCATACACCTATTCTCTTATTAAAGATAGTTGAGGTAATCAGTTACAAGCAGAATAGCTATGATGTTGCAATAAAGCTTTCAAAAGCAAATAATTTTTTTGCATTCTAGGATACTCATAGCTTTGTTAAGCTATTAAAAAAAATATTTTTGCAATTAACCCATCTAAATATATTTTTTCAAGGTATGATATCAAGTTGACAAATATCAACCTCATACTTATAAAAGTTGTAGACACCAACCATACGGATTGCAAAATAAAATTAGTACATTATTTATGAATTTTTTGAACATCCTTAAAGATTATTTCGAGAATGTCTCCTTAGTGATTAATGTATGCAAAATTTTACTATGCACCCATGGAGTGGAAATACTTGACTTCCTAAGGCAACATTGAAGCTTGAATAAAAATATTTCTGGAATTCAAAGAGGAAAATGAGATGTGTGTTTTAAGGGAGAATTGCAAAGAATAAGTTCAAAAGGAAACAAGACCAATTGATGTTGAAGAAACTAATTGTGATACAACAATAAGTTTTACTATATATATTGTAAAGCGTCATATCTTTTTTGGAAAATTGAAATTTACATACAAAGCTACATGTTTGGATGAGAAAAACAATCATGAATGAAGAGATAGAGATAGTTGATTTAAAAGTTTGGAAAGTTCTTAAAGTAAATGGGCAGCGACTAAAATTACATGAAGAATGCTTAACTCAAGACAAGGAGAAACTACTAATCCTTTACCCTTTCTTAGAGACTTAATGCTGTGTTGATGGACTTAAAGTCTTATACTTTCTATGACTATGAGTCTCTCCTCTTTTTGTTATTTATTAGAAACAAAAAAAAAGAGATAATTAGCGGGCAAGAAATCATTAGAACAAAAAAAAATGAGGAATGAGAAAAAAATGAAAAAAATTGGTTAAGAGAAATGTTTATGTATGATATTATTAGTGATGCAGATTGAAACAAGTGTTATACATGAATTTTTTTAAATATAAAAAAAATATGGAAATTATTGAGCATGTGACAAGTGCACAAGAGTATTTTCAGAATAGGTTGTGAAAATAAAATGTAGTATGGATGTTTAATAATGCACTTGAATATTTTCATAAGTAGTTGTTAATTTAAATTGATTTCAGGATGCAAGACTGTTTAATAAATAAATTTTACAATCAATTATAAAATTAAATCAATTTTAGGATGCTAGATAATTTCATGAGAAAATTTTTTATAACTACATTCTAATTAAATAAGGTTTCTAGGTATTTTGCTACTAAAGGAATCTCACAAATAGTTGTGAAACTAAAGAGTCTTTTGGAATTAAGCCAAAGATTTTTTACAAGTAATTAGGAAGAAAAAGATACTGCTAAAAGCCATGATACAAAATACAATTTATATTTCTTTGTAAAATGAAGATGTCTTCCAAAGCCACGAAAGAATTTTATAAGTAGTTGTGAAACCAAAGAACCTTATAGAACATTAATAATAAGATTTTTCATAAGCAAGTATTAAATAAAGGAACCATTTGAAGTCTAGTCACTATGAATTTTTTGCACCCAGTTTTAAAATGAACCTTCTAAAAATTTTGATGATGTAAAAATTTCACAAGTTATTTTGCAAAAACTTTGAAAAAAAAAACAAAAAAAAAATACAAGAGTTTTTAAAAAAATGTTATTTGATTCCAATATTTTGCGTGCATATTCAGGACTATTTGAAAGTTTTTAAAGTAGTATTTTCACAAGTGATTATGCATATAATGGGTGTTCTAAAAATTATATTATTTCAAATTTTCTCAAGCATATTTGAAAATAAAAAAAGAATTTGCAATTGATTAGTTATGGATTTTTGCAACAGCTTAGAATTACTTAAAAGTCACTGCTAAGAGATTCGATGGGTGTTCTAAGAATTTTCAATTTTTTCTTCTCATTCTATTTTTTGCATTTACTTGTGAAAATCATGAAACCCATGTAGGAAATCCTAAATTTCATAAGCCTCAATTCTCATAATCAAATTTCTTATTCATAGGAAGAATGAGGTGGACCCTTGTCAAACAACCTTGCAAAATATATTCGATTGGTATTTTCAAAGAAAAGTTATTTAATCCAATGCTAAGAGATCATTTGCAAAAATATTATATGCATGATTCTACAAGATTGCATAGGCAAAATAAGACAAGAGTTCAAGTTAAAAGCCAAGTAATCATTTGAATGAGTTAACTCTCTTTTCCAAGGCAAAACCTCTTCATCCTAAACTATGATTCCACCTTCCCAACTTACTAGTATCCTACAACAACTCATCAATACATTGTCAAGTTCACAGAAACAGTCCACCAAACATCAAATATGATCACCGCAAACCTTAATTTTCCCACCATTATTGTTGTGCATAAAATTATTGAGAAAAAGTATCTTATACTTTCAAATGTTGAATGAATGGTTGTTTCATCATGATTATATTGTAGTCCTTGCACAAAAGCAATTCAAATAAATAAAAATATCACAACTTTAGAAATGGTGAAAAATAATGTCTTGAGGAGTTGCAAAAACTAATCATATTTTGATGAGACTTGTCTTCTCAATTATTCTTTTTGGACCATGTTGTTCGGTCCAAGTTTATCTTTGCAAGCACTATACATGGTTCACAAATGCTATACTACATGTAATTCTTTGGATAATTGAGGGGTATTTGTTTGACTAACACATCATTTTATAATTTTCCTATGTAGCTTGAAGCATGAAGGTTGAATGAAAAGGTTATAGCTGTAAGCTAAGTATTCTTTGCTATATTTGAAGCTATTATGAACTATATGAAAGCATTATTGTATTCTAGAGGTGTTTGAGCACAAGGGGGAAGGTTCATTGCATAGGAGACTTTTGAATGTCTCGGTCATAGAACATATCATTAAATAGTGCCACTGCTACTAAACTAGTGGTTGTTTCATCATGATTACATTATAGTCCTTGCACAAAGGCAATTCAAGTAAATAAAAAAATCATAGTTATGGAAACGGTGAAAATACTATCCCGAAGAGCTGAAAAACTAATCACAATTTGATGAGACATGTATTCTAAATTATTATTTGTGGCCCATGTTCCCTGGTCCAATGTTTATCCTTGCAGAAACTTTACATGGTTCACAAATGAAATATTACATGTAACTTTTTGGATAATAGAGCAGCATTGGTTTTTATAGTATATAAATTATTTTGTTATCTGTTTCTTTAACTCTCTATTTTGTTTCTCTATTTTATTTATAGGCGCAAGTATTAATATGTTAAAAGATCGAATACGTGGCTTCGAGACAATAATAGGAGTCCCATTGCATGATCAGTGTCGAAAAATTTTAGAGCATGATACGGTCCACTCAGAAGATCTGACTCATTTTTGTTTTATGTAGAACTCTAATTAGTCTATATATATATGTGTGTGTGTGTGTGTGTGTGTGTGTTGTATATGTAATCACAAATGTGAACTATGTTCTTCTTCTCTCTGTCTTTCCTGATTATGTACTAAAATATTTTGGGTTAATAAATCTATAAGTATTATGCTTTTTTCTGGTGGACGTAAATAGTCCTATTGAACGGTTAGTGAATATATATTTTTTGTTCATTGTGATGTTGTATTATGTTCTAAAAAACCAATGATGCTATATTTACATAATCGCTATATATACATGGATAAAAAATTCTAACAGTTTGAATAACACATCATTTATGGTTTTCCTATTTTACTTGGAGCATGAAGACTAAATGAAAAGGTTGTAGCTAGAAGCCAAATATTCTTTTATATATTTGAAGCTATTTACACTATATGGGAGCATTATTATATTCTAAAGGTGTTTGGGCATAAGGAGAAGATCCATTGCACAAAAGACTTTTGA
The DNA here is from genome assembly GCA_029783825.1 of Sapria himalayana. Classification (NCBI taxonomy): domain Eukaryota; kingdom Viridiplantae; phylum Streptophyta; class Magnoliopsida; order Malpighiales; family Rafflesiaceae; genus Sapria; species Sapria himalayana. The sequence continues at coordinate 696,270 of JAREIK010002147.1, forward strand.
ATGTTTTAGTCATAGAACATATCAATAAAGAGTGATGCTGCTACAAGTAGCACTAATTTTGCTAGACTTTTGGAGCATAATGACATACCTACAAAGTTTGATCTCATGCAATTGATATTTGTTTTTTTTTCTACATCTTTCATTTTCCTTTACATTTGATTATGAATCATTGAGAACAATTTTCAATTACTTGAGAGAAGGAAGAATAGGAAGATTATTTCATAGTTTGATATATTTATATGTACTTTATTGAGAGATCATTATGTTTGTATTACATGTCTAAAAAGGAAAGAATAAAAAGGAAAAATGTGAAATGAAAGAAAAAGAAAACTTAGTATAAAGAAAAAAGAAAGAAAGAGAGAGAAAGAAAGAGATTAAAATTAGAAAAAAAAAGATGAATTATTGTGTTATAGTTTCTACATATCTTTCTCAATACTCATAAATATTTTCATTCTTTGTAGTAGCAAAATTCATATTTTTTATTTTCAAGCTTCTTGTATAAAAAATTCCAAAGAGCTTTATGAATTCAGATTCTATATAACTCAATGTAAAAATACTTTAACATCTTGATGAATTAATTTTAAGTCTTCACCTCATTTTTAATGTTGAAGGAAAAATATCCAATCATATTAAATAAATTTAAGTTCCTTCATCATAGAAAATCTCTCACACTTTATGAAGTTTCTCAAGTTTATGTAATGACTATTATCCTCCACTCTATGAAACATATGAAAAAAGTTGAAAATATATAGTTGAATAGTAATATGTGTATTTGGTTGCATAATATAAAAATGTATACTTTGTCTAAACTCTTTTAGTCTGATAAATATTGTAATTTCCTCATAGTATTAATTTTGAAATTATTAATCTTTTTCTCGAGGCTCAATCATTGAGAAAATATTTCTTGAATAAGTTCTCAAAACAATTGACTTATTTTTCTATAGTCTTCCTTGATTATTTTGAATCCAAGGTAGCATGAAAAAGTTAGATTCAAATATCACCATAATAGAAACATAAGAATAGCTCTAGATCTTTAGATCATTCATGACAATAGCACCATTTTTATCACATGTTCAACTATGTGAGGACAACAACTATATAATCATAAATTTTCACCAAACATATTTCATTTATGATAAAAGATTATCTAATATAAATTCCCATCATATAAAGGGTAATGATCATCTACTAGGATGGGTTAAATTAGTATAGAAGCCAAGTAAAGAAAACTTAGGTAAAATTATATGGTAGTTAAGTAGTAAAATAAATTTGTGAGTAAAAAAAATTCACTAGATTTTTGTTTTCGAGCAATAAGATTTCTATGAGAATCTTAGGAGTTAGAATTCAAAAACTCATAATTTTCATTTTTGATTATAGCATAAAATGGCTAAGGTTGTATTTAGGAATGAAATTTTTAAATTAGTCAAGAGATATTTGAAAATGATCTTCACAATCCACAATTTCAATCATTAGTTCACCTAACCAAAGATGATACATAATATCTTTTATAAAATGATAAATCTAGTGATTCAAAACTATGGTATCTCATTATAATATCAAATATGATTCGTCTAAAGTATTTTATGTAAGAGATTCAAAATTTTGCACATGAACCGTGCGAAATCACAAGATGTAGAATATGGGGTTTGATACCATAATTATCATAGATATTGTAACTACCTCCTTCCATCTTCGGTTTGATAACATAAGATCTAGTAATGAATCTCACAGATTGTCATCTTTGGTAAAAGTGTAGTTTTTGTTAAGAGGAAGTGCAATTAAGAGAAAGAAAAATATGATGATGATGCTAAATTGAATAGGAATCACTTGGGTTGAACATCTACCTTCTTATTCAAGGTGTGCATGGCCCATTTTGTTCTTGCTTGAGAATTTTACTTTTTCAACTTTCTACCAATAGGCTCATACAAACTTCAACCACTTAATTTACAAAACAACTAGTTTTATCTAGAATTTTTTCTCGTGCAATCACTACCAACATAGTCTCAAACAATTATTTTAGAGCCAATAATATCCCCTCATAGAGATAGCTCACTAACAACCAAATATCTAATATATGATGTAGACATGCATTTATACTTTTCATATATATTTCTCAAATGCATAATACTTTTCATTATCAAGAGTTCTAATTTTTGAGATTTGTCATTTGAGGCCACTTGCTCATGAAATCACCACATACATGCATACCTTATCCTTTCCCTTCTTGTCAAATCAAATCAAACATAACCTTTCCCTTCTTGGCATTCAAAGTTTTATATAAGTGAAGATGTATTTTTTATTCCTTGTACAATGTACTATTGAAAGTAACATCACTAAATATGAATGAGTAACCACATATTCAATTTATGATCACCTCATAAAACCATGCTAGATTTGGTGTCACTCTTCTTGAGGCTAAATATTTTTTGTAATAGACAAATCATTGTTCAGTAATCTCTATTATATACTACAAATCAATTGTGAATTAAAAGGAACAATACACCAGCACCACCCAAAAAAAAAAAACACTACATAAATAAGGAATACAAAAGAAATGTATGAAAAATAATATATGTAAAAAATAGAATATAAAAAACCAATAACACTTTGGCATAATTTCCAAAAAATGTTTCATTTGATCATTTCTCACTTTAGGTGAGATTATAATAATTTATAAAAACTAAACAATATTAATCGGATAGTTCATGCATGATTAATAGTTAAAAAATATGAACTACAATAGTATAGTGATTTATAATCATCAAATGGGATCGATAATCTTGGAGTAAGTGAAAAGGGAAAGAAAGTGAAACTTGTTTCAATAGAAAGTACAAAGTAATTTCATATTATTTTAAGAAATTCACTAGATAATATAAATTACAAAAAAGTCTACTATTGGATTTAGAATCTATTTGACAATAATTTTCGCAAGCAATTATGGTTTAGATTTACTATTATTTGCATTTAGGATAAAGATTCTTAAGATAAAAAATTGTTTTAAAATTTTGAATACTTATTTTTACTTACCTTTTATTGGGTCATATATCATAACATTTAGAAATCAACAAAACTAGTAATAACAATTCATTAAATTATAATAGTTAATAAAATAATAGTCATTCAATGAGTAAAATATGATAATTATAATAAATATATGAATCTAGCAATAAGTTGTCATTGAATCTTAATAGATTATCAGTATGACCCAAGGTAATTCCGAGAGATATAATGGAGAACTAGAGATAGTTAATCTAATAAAATCAATAACCTTTAAAATCATAATTTGGTACCCAATTACCACACAATTTGTAACTGATTTCTTTCTCTTACTAGGAAATATAAGATCTAATCACTCATATTATTGGTTTTCATCCTTGAAAATATTTTATATCGAAGGATATGAGATGGTTGTAGAGAAACTAATGAAAATAGAGAACATGATTTTTTATTTCTTTCAAACAAAAAATATATCAAAAAATTTCTAAATGAGAGATTGAACTTTTTATTTTAATTTAGAAACAACATATATATTTTTAGTAGTCACTTTCTTAAAAGAAAAGAAATAAATATAATAATTATAAATTGTATGAAGGCCCAAAGTTATAATAGCTATATAAACTTTGTAAAGTATTGCTAGATAGGAACTATTAAATTCTTAAGTTTCTATAGTGTTTGTGAATTTTTGCTTCAACTTTCCTTTCATATTTTCACTTCATTTTCACATCACATTCTTTACAACTTTTTTTAGAACTTGTACACTTCAAATACACCAAAAATTACATATAAAATATTAATATTATGATCTAGGGCTATACATTTGTCAATTCAGTTAATCATGTGCATAATTGAATATGACAAGTCAAGATAAATTTTCTCATTATATAGGTATTTTTTGAGTAGTAAAAAAAAATTAAGAATGATTTTACATATGGTGGTCAAGCTCACTTTTAGTTAATTGATTAATTCCATATCACTACTCATATTGACATTATGATGTCCTCCAAGTTGCACAAGTGAGTTTGTTTCCTAGTAATTAGAAACTAACAAGAGCATTAACTTCTATAGTTAATATTATTTTCTAGATTTTATGTTGTGTTAATGAAGATTTGCATGAATAAGAAACATTCTTAGCCTCTGCTACCTGGCATAAAAACAAATTTTATTGTTGGCTTTCAAAATTCATTGAAAATCTAACCTTTGGCATTAGCATCTTGGACACCCATTATCTAGTCTTCTTCAAGTTCTTGTAAAAATTTAAACTAAAATATATTTTGATTATCCACATATTTGTCAAATCTACCAATTGAAGAAATAAATTCTTCTATTTTTCCCATCTTTTTAATCTCTTTGCAAATATTTTTTGATTTGAATTATTATGACATTTGGCCAACAATTTGAAGAAATTCATATTGTGAGGCTCATTTTTACTAGAAATTATTGGTGATCATACTCAATATTTATATTTTTACTAGAAATCTTCTTAACCTGGAGTTCAAGGATAATAGTTTAATGTCAGCTCATATTAATATTTTTTAAGGGTTGTTGAATTAGCTTTCATCCATTAAAATGGTTTTAAAAGATAAGCTATTAGTTTGTCTAATATTGAGTTCACTAATAGACAACTAGGACAACTTTGTTATTTCTCTGAGCATATCACTACTTGGAGGTGTTATGTTAATCCATATCATCTTAGAAAACTTATTATTCAAAAAAGCATGGAGAAATGAGAAGAAAATAGTTTCTCAATGTATTCTCATTTATGAGAGACATGGTAGGAGCACAACGAGGCATGCACAGCCTAATAGAAGAACTCATTCATTTATATGCAAGTCATAAAACAAAAAAGTAGCCAAGTATTACCACAATAACAAGATGGGATGTATGAAAAAAGACTAATATTCTTAAAAAATACTACAATTTTAGTGCATAAAATAAGATAAACTCAAGAGAGAGACCAAAATCACTTCAAAAGTTGACTTATGCTATTTAGTAATGATAATTTCACTAATATAGTGTCTCATAAGAATGGTTGGTTTATTGACTCATGAGCTTTATTTAATTTTACATTGTACATTGATTTTGTTATTATCTACACATTTGGTGATTATGACACAATGAAGATGAGTAATAGTGGAACATCATATAATTTAGGAATATGAGAAATTTGTCTATATATACAAAAAAAGAATCAGTTGATGCTTATAGATATATGGTATCTACTAGATACATGTGAACCTGATGTATGTTGTCATGATGGATGGCATGAGATATGTTAGCCATTTTAGTGATGGTTAATGGAAACTAGTCAATGGTGCATTAGTCTTTGTGAGGGATAAGAAAGAGAGAACTTTATATACTACTCAGGTAAGAGTGTTTGGAGATTGGGTAAATATTATTCATTAAAAGAACAATATTGATCTCTGCATAAAAGACTTGGTTACATAAGTGAGAAGTGACTTCAACTTTTAGCTAGAAGAAATATCTTGCTTTTTGACTAAGGATCTTCTGTTGATGAGTGTATAGATTGTTTGGCTATAAAAAGCTATAGAGCACATTTTCACTCTCACCCACCCTCAAGAAGATCGAATATTCTTAATCTTATTCATACTAATGTCTACTCCATGCTGAATAAAATACTCAGTGAAACATATTATTTTGTTAGATTCATTGATGATCATTCTAGGAAAATGTGAGCATATATATTGAAAATAAAAATCAAGTCTTTCTGGTCTTTCAAGATTTCAAGCTATAGATGAAAGAAAGACTAATAAGAAATTGATCTTCATATACTCTGAAATTTGGGAAGAATACCAAGGTTACTATCAAAGCTATTATGTATCCCATAGCATTATATATGAAAAGATACCAGTCAAGATGCTATAATTAATGACATCACTTAGAGGAAGAATTAGAATATTGAGGATATAGTTTGGTGCATGTTTTATTATACATATCTTTCTAATGAAAATTTGGGAGAAGCTATGCATCTAATTATTGATGTAATTAACATGTGTCTTATTGTTTTCCCAGATATAGATTATCCAAATAAAATGTGTAATATGAAAGAAATCTCATATGATCACTTACGAGTTTTTGGCTATAAAACCTATGTCCATATATCAAAAAATAAATGATTTAAACTTGATGATTGCATGTCCATACATCTACATTGGATATGGATGCAAACAATTCAAGTATAAACTATGCGACTCAATTTCCAAGAAGCTTATGCATGGCAGAGATGTGATTTTTTTGGGAGATTAATTTGTGGATGGCAGTCATTAGAGTATAAAAGAGTGTTTCTATAAAGATTCCTATTTGCATATACCTAGTATTGGTTCCTTCTAGAGATCAATCTGATCAACACAGATGAATTAACAAGTCACATAACGATTCCAAGCCTCAAGATACACCTAATATTTTTTAGCCATAAGATATACCTAATATTTTAATGCAATAGGATATACCTAATAATTTTGAGCCCTAGGATTTAATTATGAGGTGACGAGAGTTCATATTCTAGCAGGAACTAGCGGGATCTAGTTGTTCATGATGATACATCTTAGTGTGAACTGAGAAGATCAAGTAGGCCTAGCCAAGTATCCTTTAGATTCATCGATTACATATTACATAGAAATGTAAGCAAGCTTTAGACATTTCAATAAGCCATGTCTCTTGAGAATAAAGAGGAATGACTTTAAGTAATGCATGAAGATATGGAGTCTCTTTATGTTAATCAAACTTATAATTTGGGACCCTTACTAAAAGAGAAGTGAGATTTGAAAAATAGATGACTTTTTAGACTAAAACTCAATATGGATGAATCTCAACTAATTTACTAGGGTCAATTAGTAATATGTGTTTAGTCATGAGACTCTCTACATGGATCAACATGAGGGATTCACTATAGAAGGAAATGAATGTATTTTTTGCATATTGAATAAGAGCTTGTATGATCTTAAATATGCTCTTAGGTAGTGGTGTAAGAAATTATATGTATACATGGAGTCTCATGATTTTCTATTGTATATTTATCAATCATCAATCGGGTGATAATAAACTTACACTTTTATTATATGTAGATGATATGTTGATCATTAGCCATAATAGATGATAGATTGATAGCTTACAAGGAAATTAGGAAATATCTTTTCTATGAAAGACTTATGCCTAATCAAATATAATTTAGAGATGATTGTCATATGGGATAGGCCTTATAGACATATCTAGTAATCTCAATAATGATACATCTATAATGTTCATGAATGATTTTTCATCAAAAGGGCTAAGCTGGTCTCAACTCTCTTAGCTATATATTTTAAGCCGAGTACCAAGCATAGTCTCAAGACTGATGAGGAGATGAGAGACATGAATCATGTCCCCTGTGCCTTAGTAGTGGCTAGTCTTATGTATGCTATAGTCTACATTATATCAGATATCGCACATACAATCAGTATTGTAAGTTATTTTCTCTTGAACCTAAGCAAATATCTTGATATCCCAATTATCTTCATGCTTAGGTGGGTTAAAATCTATACATCTCGGATATACTAATTTCGATATGTGCAAAACTAAGGTTGAGTTCAAAATATAAATGTGATTTAGATTCACATAGGTCCACCTTAGGTTATCTACCAACCTTTGGAGGGAGAGGTGTATCACGATGATTCTGAATATAAACATTTGTAGCACTATCCAATATTGAGGTTGAGTTTATTCTAGCTATTAATGCTCATAAAAAAACTTTATGGTAGAAAATATTTCTTACAGACTTTAATGTGCTATAGGATACATACATTGTATGGTGCGAAAGTCAAAGTACTATACATCTCTCTAACATTTTGACCTTTAATAAAAGGTCAAAATATATTGATATGTGGTATCAGTGAATATATGATGTATAAGATAAAAAATCAGTTATATTTGAAAAAATACATATGAACTAAAATGTTGCCAATAAATTCACTAAATCATTATCATTGGTAAATTTTAATTTTAAGTCACGTAATAGTATGAGTCTCCTCACTTAAGGCAAAGGGAAAGATTTATTAGGTTTTCCTGAGTTGGTTAGACTGGTCTAATTTTTTTTTGCTTTTATTTTTTTAAAGCATGTTGTTTGTAGACTGAAAATGTGGGATAAAATCTCATATTCTAATTAAAATAAATAAATAAATAAATAGTGATTTTAAAAATTGTGAAAATGAGAATGTTCCCAATTCCACAAAGTGGGCATTCATGATGCTCTCTTGGATATGGGGGTACACCCATCCAATTTTTTTTAAAATCTAATAACAAAAAAAACATGAGAAATAGGACATTATGCATGTTTTTTTGTAGTGCATTTTGGTTTGCTACCATGACATCATTTTTTATTACTAGAGTTTCAAAAGTTTTGGTTTGTATTTTTCTTCATGGTTGTCTAACATGAGACTTCCTAGACAAGTCATTCTCTTCTCTTCTTCATAAAGTAGTTTTAGGGTAGACATTTTGGTATGCCTCTTTGTGTCTCCCTCATTTCATTCTATCTTGACTAGATGTTAATTCGAGATAATTTTAATTGGGAGCCAATTATTTATACTTATATTACTTGTTTAATTATTGATTTATAAAAATATATATTGTACAATTGAGGTTTATTTACTTAAATTATGTAGTGTATATTTTATTAGTTTATAATTTGTGCATTTTGTATGTGCATATCATAAAATTTTTATTTTAATTATTCACCTTATATAATATATAATTAAAGTGTAGGTACTTCTTTTGTTTTTGTTTGTGTATAATATTAAGTGTCATGAGAACTTGAAGTTTGGACAATACTTTATGTTGTATATAATTTCTTTTGATAAACTGGTTTGTATAACCAAATATTTTATGTTTCAATATTTTAATGTTAGTGTAGGAAAAAAAATATTGAGAGGTCAGGAATGCAGCAATAGCATAATAACGGGGCCGAAGAAATTTTTGGAGCAGTATCTAACCCATCCGAGTGATCCGACCTGCTCCATTTATTAATACCGAGAAACTGTTAATATATATATACATTTTCTATTTTTTGTTCTCTCAACTATTTTTTTTTCTCCCTGCAGTACTGTTTTTCATCTCTCTCTTATCTGTGTGATTTCTTCCCGATTGCTGCTCATGTACTCTTTATTCTTTAAGATATTGATTTTACTTATAATCTATTAACGCATAAGTATTTTTTTGGTGAATGTAGCTAGTATGTTGAACGACTAGTGAACCACACCAAACCTGTGTTTCTGTTGTGGTGTTTGGATTGTGAATATATATAATTATTGTGATGTGAATTTTTATTTGTTCTATATTTGCCTGAGATAAAATCACAAACTACAAGTGAAGAAACCCAACACTTTACAATTCAAAAAGCTGTGGATTGAATCTCTTCTTCAGTCGAGCAATTGAGATGGAGCCATGTCATTGATTTGTAGCCATAAATTCAATGAACCATGCTATCACCTAAAGATTATATAGAAAGAGATACAGAGTATTCACCCCAAAATATTAGATTTACATATTTATATTAGATTTTAAATTTTTAGGATTTTATATCCTATAAAATATATTTTAGTTCAGAATATAATTCTGAGCATTTTACACTTTACAGGTTTCATGTACATGTGAAGAGGTCTTTAGTAATATTATTTGATTTGACATTTCAATAATTTGAATTGTATTTTAATTGTATTGGATTTTTTAGAATTATGATATTGTGGTTTTATTAATTTTTGAGTTGTTAAATTTATTAGTTCTATTATTTTATTAACCAAACATTATTATAGATATTTTGTAGTTTCAAATAAACAACATTCCAAATATCATACCATTAACAACATAATCCACTTCATAGCTTCACTAAATGGAAACATTTGCCAAGGAGATTATTTTTTAAAGGATTGATTAGTTCAGTAGATTATTTATAACATGACATTGATAGGAGCACTTTTTATTTTTATCACTCATCAATAATTGAGTTGCCTCATTGCAACTCATTTCATTCATCATATCATTGTCAGTTTATTTGTGATTTCATTTCTGATTTTCTTCTTTAACTAATTTCAATTTCTTTCATCTATAGATTAGAAACAATTTCCTTAGTTAATTGATTTCTTCATCTACAGACTACAAAATATTTTCTTCATTTGTCATTATTTTACTAAATAACGATGAAATTATAATAATTTCCTTCATCTACATGTTAACATAAAAATAAAACAAAACCAAAGTTTTGGTAATCTTTTCGAAAATAATGGTTTCAAAATCTTTTGGAAAATGATATTTTTGAATTTTATTTCAAAAATGGTAAGTTTTCCAAAAATATCACATCTATGCATTGTAAGCATAGCTTTGGCAATGAAGTACTAGCAATGTTTTATCAAATGCAGTTTCAAGGAAAAAGGATGAGGGAGTACATATAATTTGGAGTCTACTCAGAGTTTTTTCATCAATTAGATCTCTTCAAAGAGGGAAACAGATTCATGGCTATGCAATAAAATGTAAACGCGATGCAAATTCTATTATGATGACTAGATTGGTCGAAATGTAAATGCATGCTAAGTATTGGGTTTGTGTTGGGCATACCAAAAAATAAAACTAGTTAATATAGATTATTTAATTTTTTATTTAAATTAAATAATTTCCATTGGCATAATATTTTTTGATGTGCTTGTTTTAATTATTTTATGTTAAATAATTTTTTTTAAAGTTGACTATAAGGATGACGGATGCTCACATGAAAACATGGTGCCACATACACTAATTATAAAAATTAAAGAAAAAACATTAAGTTTTTAGTAATAAATATATGTGTTTTTTTTTAAAGAGATCGGGTGGGGCACATTTTTTTAGCTAGAATGGAGGACAGAGAAAAAAAGATTGAGGGAGGGAGAACTGAAAAATAAGTAAACATGGGTTTTTTCTTTTTTGTTTATTTTCGAAAATTCACTGCAACATATAGGGTTCTTGAAGACACATTAGGAAAGAAGAGGAAATATCGTTTATAAAACATTGCTCATTTTATTGTCGCCATGGTTTCATATTTCTTCTCCTCAATCTTGGATTATGTGAACGATGCATAGAGGTTCGTGTGCAGTTCAAGTGGAGGCATGCGCAAAGGACGTACGGCGAATGTGTTGTGCTCGGCGAATGTTTTGCCAATTGAAATACCATGTTGTTGATAGTTATGAATAATTCTTGGCTTAGTTCTTTAATATTTTAGAATGTTTCTTCAAGTAGAGAGATTAAAATAAATTTTTGTATAAAAAATAATTTTTTTTATGTTATCTTAAATATATAAATTATTATATTTAGTGAAAAAATTATGATATAGGGTCCCAAAACAAAAATATTTTCATTTTGGTTCACCCTATCAAAAACTTTTAAAAAATGGATCTAAACCCTAAATTATTTACTTTTTGCAACCTCAAAAATTTAAAAAACTGATTTTATTCGATCCCCACCACATTAAAAAAAAGTATATGTGCATGATTTTTGCATTTTAAAACCATCATTTGAATTCGAAACTAATTTTTGAATTCTAAAATTGTGTTTCTTAATACAAAAGTTATGTTTGTGTGTGTGTGTGTGTGTTTCTATTCTGAGTTTATATATTTATAATTATGTGTATTTTATTATTATTTATATTTATTGGGTTATATACCACAAATACACACATTTATATTTATCTTTATAGGCATGTGTGTGTGTGTGTGTAGCTATAAACACACACACATCTATATATATATAACCCTATATATATATATATACAAACACACATAAACATATATATATACCTATACCTATAAATACACACACACTCACTCACTCACTCATTCACACACACACACTCACACACATACAAATTTATATATAAAAATATCATGGCTCTAACATGAGACTTACATTGTCATATGAAAGATAAAGTTCATGGTGCTTCTAATTGGTTATGACTTTTTATATTGGTAGGGTATTTGCTTGATATGACATAGTATTACTATCACATACATTTAAATTTCATGAGATAGATATAATAACAACTCCATAATAGCATTGCAACCACAAAGAATGTATTGCACAAAAGAAGGACTATGCTAACATGTTGGTAGGGTCCTAGCATATAAGGATTGTTACAAGCAATTAGATAGAGTTTCAGACAAGAATGAATATTAAAACTTTACAACACTCTATAATCAATCTCTTATATTAAACATATCCAAAACTCTATTGATTTTAAGACTTTTCATTAAAACTCACCAAAACTCTTAAGTCATAAAATCAAATCAAAATCTTTCCCATTTTATTCCTACACAATATCATAAAGCACCAAAAATATCTAAGAATGTTAGGTAATTTAAACTTTAAACAAAATGATGATGCATAAAACAATGATGAGAAAGTTGTCCCAAAGAAAGACTATGCAAAAATACATCTCTTCCACATAATCTTATTTTTCCACAATATTTTGGAAAAGGGAAGATGGAAAAGTAGTTTAAGAGATTTGTCAATATTTTTTAAAAGTTAGAATTCAATATTCCATTTGCTAAATTATGTAGTTCATAATTGATTTAATGAGTAGCAAGAGAAGTTTAAGTAGGGGTGTAATCAAGCCGAGCTACTCGGCATTAGGCTCGTTTGAAGCTCGCTCGAACTCATATATTTATTTAAATGAGCAATGCCCGAACATCATTTTGAAACTCATAAGTTAAATGAGTCGAGCCCAAGAACCCTCAAACTCTTATCGTTAGCTCGTGCACATGCTAGCGAATAGGCTCGTGAGCACGTTTGTGAGCAAGGTTGTGAACTAAGCTCATGAGCAAGCTCGTGAACTAGGCTCATTTACAGGCTCATGAACGTGGCTCGTGAGTAGGTTCATGAATGTCATTCTAAATGAGTTCTAAACAAGTGATCTAAACAATTGATCTAAATGAGTTCTAAACGAGCCTTCTAAATGAGTCTAAATGAAAATTTTAAGCTAGCTATCTAAACGAGCTCAAAATGAGCCTTAAAAGAGCTATTTAATCATCCTCTAAATGAGCCTTAAATGAGCTATAAATGAGCTTTTAGTTGAGTTTTAAATGAACCCATTCTCAAGCTTATGAACTAACCAAGTGAGTAAGCTCAAGCTTGCTATAAATGAGCATTTAGCAAGTGAGTTAGAGCTAAGCTTGAGCAACTCACGAATGAGCTCGAGCCAAGCTCAAGCTCAGATTTTCAAAATCTACCAGAGTTCGAGCTGAGCTCAAGCTTACTCATTTAAAACTGAGTTGAGTTGAGCTTGCCTAATACTTGGCTTTGCTCGGCTCAGTTACATCCCTAATTTTGAGACTTATGGGGTGGTATATATGAGTGACCAAAAAATATAAAGCAATTATCCAACATAAATTCTTGAGAAATTTTAAGGATCTAAAAATTTTTTTGATTTCGTGAATCATTTGGGACCAACTTTCTAGAAAGTGCTATGTGACTTAGGATTAAGTATAGATTTGTTATCATTGTCCATAGTACAGAAGTTGAATCAAGATATGATAACTATAATTATTCTCTTGATTATTATTGAAAATGTATTAGTAATGTTTCCAACTAATATTATCGAATATGTATTAATAATACTTGATAAATTTATTTTTCTGGTAGATTTTTTGTGCTAGAAATGGAAGAGGATCGATATGCTCTATTATTCTTGGGATGGTCAATCTTGTCCAATGGATAGATATTAATTTATGCAAATAAAGGGCATTGACACTTCATGTGGGCGAAAAATTAGTAAATTCATCTCTAGGTGTGATTACTCCAACTATCTTTCATAATCTAGAATATGATTAGGAAAATTATTGAAAAAAAGATAGCCTCCTATGCACCACATTGAGACAAAATATTGACTTCAGATAAAAAGATTTTATAGAAAACTATTTACTTGAGGAAGATGGAGAATATGAGAAATTAGATGCATTTTTGCTTGAAGAACCCTAATTGAAGTGATAATGAAGAACAAGGCAACTACAAATTCATTGCATTCTTCTAAGTCATGAATTATGAAGAATCTAATTTAGACTACTTTTAGGATGTGAAGAAGAAGCAAAAGTGATGAAATTCACAATTTAATAACATAGAGAAATTCTTGAGGAGATTTTTGAGATTGCATAAAAAGTTTGAGTAAAAATATTTCATAGTTGATGGTTGGTTCGTTGGAAGATTAAAAAAAATTAGAAGCAACAAAGCTTGAAAATCTAAAGGCATATGAAGATGAAGTAGAAGTAACAAAGAAATAAATATTCTAGAAGAAGCCACGAATTTACATACTCGTTCAATGAAGAAAGTCATGGTATGAGATAAATAAACAACAAAAGAGGAACATAAGCTTAAAAAGAAAGTTATGACTCTTCCAAAGTCATGATAAATATAATCCAGAGAGCAATTATACATGCCAAAACTCCACAACTCATTGTTATACTACAAAATGAGTCATAGGTAATGATGTTTGTGACTTTTTCCAAAGTTGCAACATCAATGGAAAAATACCTCGAAGAAGATATACTAGAGAATTACTAGAGCTAAAAGAAGTAATCTAAAAGTTGAGAAAGATCATATGTAAAAGCTTGCATTGATTTTTAAAATTACTGATGAAATTGTAGATCTTATATATATATATTAAACATAACACTACTTGGGAGATAACCAAAGATTTTTTTATGCATCTTGATGAATAAACTCATAAACCTTTAATTCACACATAAAATAACTAATCTCAATATTTAAGACCCCAATTACTAAAGAAAATAGTCTAACATGATGCTCAAACTTAGTTGTGGTAATGTATTGGTAATGTTTATGTTGTATTAAAAAAATGGAGTAAGATTCATTGTTCGAGGATAAATAATACTTTAGTGTGTGGTTTGTTCGACACTCTACATATCGATTTTTTTGGGTGGTTTGTATACTATTGTTTTGTTTTCCCATTATTGTGTTTTAATAAATTTGTGAAATCCCGAAAAAAAATGAAGAAATAAATAACATAATTTGTTCCTGGAAAAAAGGGTAGAATAATAATTTTGCAATAAAAAAAATAAGCTGAAAATTTTGAACCCTAAAAATAAAATGGATTTCGTTAGTGATTTCATCTTGAAAAATATAGTAATAGTGACAAATTTTATCAGATTCTGAGGAAGTCAAAATCTTGTTTTTTTTTAATTTATTTAAATAATTATTAGAATAAATAAATAAAACTGATGCAAAAGACCACGCCATGACGTCAGCACGTGGCTGCGCCATGCATAGTCATGTGTAAAAAAATTATAATAATAATAATTTTAATAATTTTTAAAAAACATCATGAATCTGGAAAGCCGGATGACAGGGATAAAAATAAAAATAAACTTCGGGAGAGAGAGAGTCACTGTTCAGAGGAAAAAAATATAAATGATACGTTGATTTTCTTTTGATCGTAATGGATTATTTTGGAGTTGGAATAGAATAGTCTAAGAACTAAAGTTGCTTTACGCTACGAGATCTTTAGTTTGACATCAAATTTATAAAGTTTCCATGAAATTTTTTGGAAGGTAGTGGTTTCTCCTATCAGAATTCCTTTTTATTTAAAGACAATAAATGATCATGCATTATATTTCAATTTTAATTGTTACAAATTTTATTGGAGGTGGTTAATTTGTAAAAAATTTCTGTGTTTCATTTAGTAAAATTTAGTGCAGGTGAATTGGGTTTGGATTGTTATAGCTGTGTCTGAAATATCATTTAATCGTAAATGGCATAATTATATTTTATATGCACGGAAACAATCCATATACATGGGTGGGTGCGTGATATATATATATATACACACATATAAAAGGTATATGGATTGTATTTGACGAACTCGAATTGGGACAACATCCAGACTCAGTTGAATGATATTTTTTCTAAAGCATGACTATTATAAATTTGCAAACTTTAATTGAGACAACGTCTAGTTTGAGTTACGTGGTGGTTTTTGGAAAATATACATGGAAAAAAATATTTTGTCGAAGAAATGTCTAATATGTTTTTCGTAGGAGGTCCATAATTCTTGAAATAAATCCAAGAAAATCATATTTTATTTGAAGAAATGTCCAATATGTTTTTCGGAGGAGGTTCATATTTTTCGAAATAATTCCAAAAAAATAAATATTTCTATAAATACACACACACACACACACACACACATAATATCTCACACTTGGCTTTGGCATGTGTGAGGGAGTCGATGGGACTCAGAAATATGAGCATATAAACATTTCATCAATAATTGCATTCATATAAACATTGTACTTGAATGAATGTTGATATATTTTCATGATGTTTTACATGCACTTAGGTATGGAGTAACTCTATATAAGTTTATCTATACTGAGTTTTGTTCACTTTGTTGTGGGATCCCTTTTAGGTACAGGTCCAATGACATATGACATATCCACATGCAGGATCACACATGTGAAGAGAAGCTGGTTGTTGCTAAAATAATATGTTGTGTGTTTTTTATTCCGATGAGCAAATAAAATGGAAAAAAAATATTTGGTACATTTGAGAAAATTATATTTTATTGCATATTGTATTATATGATGGAATGAATGAGACCCCCTAGGGGATGGAGTGTCATAGCTTGGTATCAGAAGTTAGGTATACGATTACATATAACTCATAAATAGGAACAAGTTGCATAATATGGTAGAAAAGTTTAGATATATAAATATCTAATACTCAGGGAAAAAAAAGGAACACTAGGGTAAAGAAACATAACCTTAGCAGAAAATAAAATGATATTTTCAAAATAAAAAGTCTATTATTAGTTGGCATGTGCACTAATAATAGGGAATGATTGTGATTCTTATATTATTATTATTTGACTTATGTAGATAACAAGTAGAGAATGAGGACATGGGGGACGTTAGCGAAATGAGGATCAACACTCAGCCTTCTTTGATCAATCGACTCTCATAGAGGATGTGAGTGTGACAGTTGCAAGAGTTGCACAAACTAGTGCAGCTGGAGGTCAAAAAGGGCCAAGTAACCTACAAAGATTCAAAGCACATCATCCTCCAATATTTTGGTAGAAGGGGACACAATGACGGTAGATCATTGGTTACGGCAAGTTGAGAAAAACTTAGACAAGATTTTGCATGTGATTTCTCCTTGGGACTACGGTGAAAATTAGTTAGATTTGTCAAGATTATGAGTTAGAAATCTCAGAAATTCTACTCATGGCATACCTTAGAGTCATTTCACATGTTAGATTTTGAAATAATACTTGGCATGGAATGGTTGATAGGCCATCGAGTCATTATTGATTGTGATCATAGAAGAATTATTATCTACACACCAGATGATATATGTGTTGTATTTTAGGGGGATAAGCATGATGCTTTACCCCAGACTATATATGATTCTAAATGGTATGGTCAACTAATGGGTTGGATGGCATGTTTCACCCTAGAAGAAGAGTGGACATTGAATATGGATCTTTCTCGGATAGTTTGTGAATACGAGGATATTTTTCTTGATGAATTATCAGGATTACCCCCACATAAAAATGTAGATTTTTGTATTGAGTTACATCCTATTACATCACCCATTTTTATGACTCCACTTATGATAGCACCGATTGAATTACAAGAACTCAAGGTCCGGATACATGATTTATAAGATAAGGGTTTCATTAGACCCAGCACTTCATTTTGAGGTGCTCCAATTTTATTTGCAAATAAGAAGGATAAAACCCTTAGACTGTGCATTGATTATCGATAGTTGAATATGGTTTTGATAAAGAATTGATATCTATTACCAAGAATTGATGATTTATTTGATCAATTAAAAGAGGCACATGTCTTTTCTAAAATAGATCTTCATACTGGATATCACCAATTGCGAGTTAGGGAGGCTAACAATACTAAGACAATATTTAGAATACTATATGGACATTTTGAGTTTGTAGTAATACCTTTCGGATTAACAAACGTGCCAGTAGCATTCATGGATCTCATGCATAGAATATTTCAGCCATATTTACATCATTTTGTTGTGATTTTTGTGGATGATATTTTGATCTATTCTCAATATGAAGGAGAACATGAAGTCATAAAAATATTGTTCTCCAAACTTTGAGAGAACATAAGTTTTATGACAAGTTTGATAAATGTGACTTTTGGTTGAAAGAAGTAAAATTTTTGGGACATATAGTATCTTCTATGGGTATCTCAGTGGACCTTGAAAAAGTCAGGGCAGTCATGAGTTGGGAGAGGTCAAAGTTAGTTTTTAAATACTTATTTTTTTTTTTGGGAGTGGCTGGGTATTACAGAAGATTTAGTGAGAATTTTTTTCCCGGTTAGCTGCTCCAATGACTAGATTGACCAGGAAGGAAGTTATTAATGAGTGGACTGATTCATGTGAAAAGGCATTTGAGGAATTAAAAATGAGAATTACTTCAGCTCATATTCTGATAGTTCTGGATAAGGGATAGATATATACAATGTATTTTGACGCCTCAAAAGATAGATTGGGATGTGTTCTGATGCAATCCGAGAGAGTTGTAGCTTATGGTTCAAGGTAGTTAAAGAATCATGTATGGAATTACCCCACTAATGATAGTGAGTTGGCAGCTATAGTCTTTGCTATAAAAATATGGCACCACTATTTATATAGGGAGTAATTTGAGGTATATTCTGATCATAAAAGTTTGAAATATATCTTTACACAATGAGACCTTAACATGAGACAGAGTCGATAGATGGAGTATCTAGAAGAATATGATTTTACTTTGTGTTACCATCCAGGTAAGACAAATGTGGTGGTTGATGCACTTAGTCGGAAGTTACAAAGTGCACTAGCTTTGTGGGAATGGGGTATGTTTGAAACTGTGGGACGATTCAGTTTATAATATAGAAGTCAAAGTCAAGGTGTTATCGGAAGGTTAGTAGCTATACATTCACTATTAAATAAGGTGATTGAAATCCAGAAATAAGATGCAGAAATATTATCTAAAAAGAACAGAGTAGAGACTTGTACATGCGATGAAGGCGGGACTATTCATATGGATGTAGCCTTCGGTTTAGGGGATGGACTGTGATTCTCTAGATAGTAGAATTAAGAGAGGAGCTTCTTATATAATTTCACTATTTTCATTTACAGTACATCCGAGTGGCACAGAGATGTATAAAGATCTTTGTCACCGGTATTACTGGAATGGGATGAAGAGACATATTGGGGATTTTGTTTGACGATGTATCATGTGTCAGTAGATAAAGGTTGAGAATCAGAGGCCAACAGAATTACTCTAGCCTGTGGAGGTAGAAGAGTAGAAATGGGAGCATATCAAGATGGATTTTGTGACTCACTTGCTATGGACATCACGAAAACATGACTAGCTTACATAGTCCATACATTTTCTAGCAATGTGAATGTTCACATGCGAGGAATTGTGCAGGTTATATATATGATAAATTATCCGATTACATGGAATGCTAGTATCTATTGTATCAAGACAGAGATCCCAGATTACGGCTTATTTTTGAAAGAGTTTCTAGAAAGCAATGGGAATACAATTGATAATGAGCACTACTTTTCATCCACAAATTGACGGTTAATCAAAAAGAATCATATAAGTTTTGGAAGATATACTGCGAGCATATTGTCTAGATTTCTTAGAGAAAGTAGTTTTGGAAGATATGATGGGAAGAACATCTTCCTTTGGTCAAGTTTGCCTATATCAATAGTTATCAGGCATGTATCCAAATGGCATCATATGAAATATTATATGGAAGGCCATGTCGATCTCCAGTTTGCTGAGCTGAGGTGGGATACAAATCCATCATGGGTCCATATGTTATTAGAGATATCTCAGAGAAAGTAGATTTGATATGACAATGCCTTCTTACAGCTCAACGTCGATAGAAAAGTTATGCTAATAGATGATGATGACTTCTAGAATTTGAGGTGAGAGATTTTGTTTTCTTGAAAGTGATGCCAAAAGGGGGAGTAATCAGATTTGACAAGCATGGAAAATTATCGCCAATATATATTAGGTCTCTCAAAATACTCAAGAAGGTGGGTTTGGTTGCTTATCAATTGGCATTACCGCCGCATTTATCTGGTATCTACTAGATATTCCATGTCTTTATGCTTAAGAAATATATTTCTGATCCAACTCATTTAATGGATTGGGGAAAACTTGTTATTAATGCAGATGGAATGTTTAAAGAAATGCCAATGCATATCATTGATAGTCGAGACCAAGTTTTGTGGTGTAATACTATGAAGCTAGTAAAAGTAATATTGGCAGCATTAAGGAATGGAGGAAGTAACCTGGGTACGTGAAGACACGATGGGTGTTGCTTATCTATTTTTATTTGAAAATGAATGTTTGTGTTTTAGTAATTTAATAATTATTTAACTTCAAGATATGTTTAATTTATAAAGGTATATCTGTGATAATTTTGGGATGAAATTCTTTAAGAAGGAGAGAATGTAAAATCCCGAAAAAAATGAAAAAATAAATAACATGATTTGTTTCTGAAAAAAGGGTAAATTTGTAATTTTATTATAAGAAAAATAAGCTGAAAATTTTAGAACCCTGTTGATAAAATAGATTTTTTATTAAATTCATCTTGGAAAATATAGCCAAGGTCACAAATTTGATCATATTCTGAGGAAGTTAGAATTTTGTTATTTTTTTAAATTTATTTAAATAATTATTAGAATAAATAAATAAATAAATAAAAACTAATGCAGAAGACCATGCTACGACGTCAACACATGGCCGTGCCATGCAAGGTCATGTGTAAAAAAATTATTATTGTTATAATTTTTTTAATTAAAAAAACATCATGAATCCGGAAAACCAGATGACGGGGAGAAAAATAAAAATAAACTTTGGGAGAGAGAGAGAGTCACTATTCAGAGTAAAAAAAATATAAATGATCTATTTATTTTCTTTTGATCATGATGGATTATTCTGGAGTTTGAATAGAATAGTCCAAAACCTAAAGTTGCTCTATGTGACGAGATCTTTAGTTTGACATCAAATTTATAAAATTTTCATGAAATTTTTTAGGAGGTAATGGTTTCTCCTATCGGAATTTCTTTCTATTTAAATGTCATAAATATTCATGTTTTATATTTCAATTTGAATTATTAAAAATTTCATTAGATATGGTTAATTTGTAAAAAGTTTTTATGATTTATTTAGTAAAATTTAGTGCAGATGAATTGGGTTTGTATTGTTATAGATGTATCTAAAAGATCGCTTAATCATAAATGGCATAATTATATTTCATGTGCACGGAAACATTCCATATACATGGTGGGTACATTTTACACACACACACACACACACACATAAAGGTATATGCATTGTATTTAGTGAACTCGAATTGGGACAACTTTCATACTAAGTTACATGGCATTTTTTCTAGAGCATGGTTATTATAAATTTGCGAACTTTAATTAGGAAAAAGTCCAAACTGAGTTACGAGGTAGTTTTTGGAAAAATATTCAAGTAAAAAAATATTTTGCCAGAGAAATGTCTAATATTTTTTTCGGAGGAGGTCCATATTTCTAGGAGTAAATCTAAGAAAAATATATTTTGTTCGGAGAAATATCCAATATGTTTTTCGGAGGAGGTCCATATTTTTTGGAATAATTCCAAAAAAATAAATATTTCTATAGACACACACACACACACACACACACACATATATATATATATCTATATGTATATAATATGTCACACTTGGCTTTGGAAAGTGTGAGGGAGTCTATGGGACTTAGGAATGAATATGAGGATATAAACATTTTATCCATAATTGCATTCATATAAATATTATACTTGAATGAGTATTGATATATATGCATGACATTTTACTTGCACTTCGGTAGGGAGTAACTTTGTAGGAGTTTACCTCTACTGAGCTTTGCTCACTCCATTGTGTGAGCCCTTTCAGGTACAGGTCTATGGTAGATGTTAGATCCACATGCAGGATCGCACATGTGAAGGGAAGCTGGTTGTGGTTTAAATAATATGTTGTGTGTTTTTTATTCTGCTGAGCAAATAAAATAGAAAAAAAAATGTATGGTACATTTGAAAAAATTTTATCTTATTGCACATTGTATTGTGTGATAGAATGAATGAGACCCCCCGGGGGATAGGGTATCAAAAAATTGATTTCACTAAATTTATGGTTTGAGATATTTTAACTAATACTAGTGAAATCATAGTCATTTTGAGTGAAAATTAGTAGACTTGGTAGAGCAAAGACTTATTGATGAGAGAAGTGATGGTGATTCATATCTCCCATGTCATAAATTAAGCATACCTTCCATTATCTTATTGAATATTAATGGCATCATTTCTTGGTTATACCTCTAAAACTTGTCATGATAACCTTTATAAGTCATGACTTTACTACCGAATTGACACAATTATTCTAATATGTAACAAAGTCTTCATGGCTAAAATATTTTCTTTGAGTCATGATCATACTATTTATAAAATATATAATGACCATGATATTATTTTCATATTGTGATAATAAAGTATCCCACTAGAACAATTAGTCATTCCAAATTTTAACACCATGACTTATTCATCAATTAATATCACAACATTATTTTTCATCATAATATTTAAATCAAGACAACATTTACTCTGGTTGTGGCCCTTTCTACTACCATGACTTTGTGCTCTAGTGAGAAATCACCAAAGTCACAGCAATTCCTGGTAACACAATTTTCTATTATAAAGAGTAAAAGTTGCAATCAAGGCTATTTTCAGCAGTGCATTTTTTTTGCTCAAGAGAGAAAACATCAATCATGGCCATTTCCATAGCAATAACATTTTGTTTCAAAAAAGAATTAGTCTAAGTCATTATCATTCCCAATGCTATGACATTATGCTCTAGAGAAGAGTTATTTGAGTCCTAACATTCATTTCTAACATGATATTAGTACTCTAGATAATATCAAATGAGAGACAGAAGTTGTAACCTAAAGTAGTGTAATGACTTGCAACTGAAAGTATTACATAGAATTTCCAATGTATTTAAGCAACACTTAGAAAAAAAAAAGGAAAAAAGAGGGAATTAATTTTGGAGCCAAGAAGTACAAAAAATCCTAGGCAACATGATTTCAACCCCTAATTAAAGAAAAATTTAAGGTGAACATTAGCAATTCTTGATTGAGTTTAGGGATTGATACTTAGATTTTCCACTTGGGCATGTATTGGTAACCCTCGATTTCATTAGATACCTCTCAAAATATCAATCACAAAGTCATTCTCAATATTAGATTAAATTGATATCTAGGATTGGATGATATACTTGTATGTCATGGATTCTTAATTTTATATGATTGATATTTGTGTTAATGTTATAGTTTGGATGTTGATAGATATGGATATGATATAAAATCAAAATTTAAGATTTTTACTATGCTATAGGTTTATATGTGTAGGTCATGATGGATGATGATATGTAGTCATGGGATAGACTCACATGATAAGGTAAGAAATAAGTGATTGCATTTCTAACATTAACATATGAGATATATCTATGTGTGAAAACTCAAGAATGAGATAAGTTTAATCATTGAAAATATCTTGCTTAATAAACCGAAAGCATGAATCTGCTTATAACCAATTCATTATGCATATTCTAGAAGAATTAACTTTGAGTAATATGGGAATTAAGTAAAATATCTAACCTAAAAGTTTTACCATAATATGTGAATTAAGTTTTGGTCGTGTTGGATGGTGATAGATAAGTATTCAATATTCCATGTACTAACTTTTTTGGTGAGTATTTCTTGTGATATTTGTTCTTATTATATTATTTATTAGAGAGACTTTACTAAATTCTTATTTTAAAAGAATTTGACAAATATTAGTAAAATTATAGTAATTTTTAGTAAAATTGGTAGACTCAATAGATTAGAGAGAAGTAATTGAGAGTCATGATAATTATCTTGTCACTTCTGAGGTTTAACTTCTACACTTATTATTAAGTAGTTGCATCATCATTTTTTAGTTGTAACTATACAAAAAATAGTTGTGGTATTCTATGTATGCTATGACTCTATCATCCTTACTAGTGATAGTCTAAGGATGATAGCTACCTTATATACAGATGGGGCACAAACAATTTTAAACTAATCTACCATTCAATCAATAACCAAATAAGATATTGACTAAACACAAAAGAAATATAATCACACACAAGGACATGAGCTAACCCTAGAATCTTAATAAATTTATCAATAATTAGAATATTTATTCTACTTGAGTAGTAGTTAGTTTAATATTAGTTGACCAAACTATATCAACAAAATTCATGTGGGAATAATATCTAAATTTCCATCTACTTTATTACATGAATGATTCATATTCTTGCAAAGCTATATTGGATGAGAATTTTTGCCCAATGGGGTTTTTGGGATATGTCCATTAATAATAGTTTTGGCATCCAAATAAAATTGTAACAAGTTTTTGATACCATTGTCAGAAATTAATTTATTGTAAATTGATTACTAGACATGTGTGGATATAATTATTCTTTCAAAAGGATAGTTTATTACCAGTTGTGTTAATGTAATTATTACTTAGTGCATATATTGTATTTTATTTCTATTTTTTACTTTTCTATTTTTTTTATTTTGTAGTCACCACCACTTATATGAGTAGAGTTTCTAGGACTGAGTTAAACCCTTTAGACCCAAAAATTTTAAGAATAAGAGATCTTCTAAGTAGATGGCTAAGAGAGAACTTATGGAAAGTAATATAAACCACAATGTAGTGAAGGATATGCTATCCAACATCCAAATCCTTACCATAGTTCAAAAGATTATTGGAATTTTACTATAATGGATAGCTATTCTAGGATTTAGATATAATATATGCAAGCAAATTACCTTGAATTGAAGCTGAGTTAATAGCTATAGGGCAACAACATCAATATAGCGGAAGAATTTTAGAAGATTTGAATAACTATGTCATAATTTTCTTAGAGTTATACAACATGATGAAGGTATACAGTGTTAGCTCAAATGCTATAAGGTTAAGGCTCTTTCCTTTTTATTCGAGAGATAAAACTAGAGTTGGTTTTAATGATTATCTCAATGTTCTATTGATAGTTGTGATGAACTTGTGCAAGCATTTCTCACTATTTCTTCTCACATCACATCACCCCACAACTAAGGGGAGAAAAACCAATTTTTCCAAGATGAGCATAAGAAGTTATATGATGCTTAGGACTGATTCAAATAGCTTTTTAGGAGGTGCCCATAACATGAAATTGAGTTGTGGTTTCAAGTATAAATTTCTATAATGGGCTGAACTATATGACTAACTACACAAATGATGTAGCCATGTGCTACACTATATGAATAAGCAACCTAACAAAATATATTTTCCATTTAAAACTAGCAAAAAACAACTAAAAATTTCAAAATGATCAAGTAGTTGGAAAGAAGCTTACCAAATTTTTGAAGTTAAATAGACTGATCATTATAAAAGCAAGAATAAAAATATTTCTCGACAAAATTGGATTACAAAATGACTAAAAAACATGAAAAAAGTTTCTATTTTGAAACAACATAACACAACAAAATTTGACCTAGTTTATCAAATGGAAAAAAGTTAATATTTTATAGAGCAAGATATATGTGTTATGACCCAATATCATTGCCCAAATATACTACCTTCATAATATCTCATCACATCGTAACCATTGGAATGTGTAGTATAACTTGGGCCAAATTCAGAAAAAATTGTTAGAATAACTTGATATGCTATCAAATAACATCGAGCTCTAATTATATTTATTAAAAAGAAGTAGACAAATTGTCATTTGAAAATAATATACTGGTCTTACTCTTGAAGAAGAAGAAAAGAAATTATCTTAATAAAAAAATGATGGAACGAATTAAAAGGAGATGAGAACACATTAAGGCAGCAATAAAAAAGTTATTGAGAATCAACATGGACAACTAAAAATCTTAAAAATAGAGAAGAGTGTGAATAGACTACCGAGTGATACTGAGATAAATCCAAAGAAATGCATGTCCATTACATAGAGAAGTAAAAAAAAAGTTCGTGGAGAAAAAAGTAGAAATATAAGCCAAAAGAGGGGTTGCCATAGAGAAAAAAAAGTTGTGACTAAAGTAGCTACAACTTTTCCTAAAGTCCTGGTACAATCCAATGATGCAGCATAAGAGGCCTCAACATCTTCCAAAGTCATGACACAACATATCAAAGTATTCTTTGAATTCATGGTATCATAGAACCTATTACCTAACTGTACCCCCAAGCAATATAAATGAAGAGGTGTAGAAGAATGAAGAGATATAAATTAGTAGAAGCAATGATCAGATGATGTGCAAAAGAAAGGCTTTGCTAATTGTAAGTATTTTTTTCATAATCTTCTATTGCCATACCATTTTAGAAAGTGAAAGATAGATGAGCAATTTGTGAGGTTCTTTAATAATTTTTGGGAGTTGGAAATGAATATTCCAATTACCAAAGTATTATCATAAATTTTTAATTATGTGAAGTCCATAATAGACATAATGAGCAGCAATAAAAATTTAGAGACATATGGAATAATAAATATGACTTATATGTATAGCCTTATCCTAGATGTGTAATTCTTTTGGTGTGAATATTTGGAGAGAGATTAATTGCTCGAGGATAAGTAATATTTTAGTGTTGTAGTTTATTTAGCACTCTGTGTGTCAATTGTTTTGGATCGTTTGGCTAGTATATCTTATAGTATTTGTACTTATTCATGTATTTATTGGAAAGATTTTACTAAATTATTATTCTATAAGAATTTGACATATATTAGTAAAATCATAATGATTTTGGGTAAAATTGGTATACTCAGGGAAGATGAGAGAAGCAATTGAGAGTCATGATAATTCATTTTTTATGACTTGGATATACCTTCCACAATTATTCTTTAGTAGTTATGACATCTCTTCTTGGGCATAACTATAAAAAATAATCATGACTTTTTTTGTATGCTATGACTCAACCATCGAGTTAATATAGATATTTTACTATGTGACATAATCATCATGGCCATAAGATTTTCTTGGAGTTATAGATACACTATCTCTACAATAATTAATAGCCACAATATTATTGTTATATCATTGTAGCAAAGTACTCAAATGGTATAAATAGTCACAACAAATTCTAACACCATGACTTATCTGGTGCATAGCTAAAATACCAAGTATTTTGAGTTGTAGTATATTTTCTACCATAATATTTTGTTCTAAAAAGCATTTGCTCTAGTCATGATATTTTTAATACAGCAATTTTGTGCTTTTGAAAAAAAATACCAATATTGTGGCCTTGGTTAGTGCCATGACTTTACATTATAGAAAGTAATTTTCTAGCTCATACAAATCCTAGTAGTGTAACACTTAATTTAGAAAGAAAACACAATGTTATGGCATATATAGTTTCATGACTTTGTATTACAAAAAGTAATTATATTAGTCATGGAAATTTTAATGTCATGACTTTGTATTATAGAAAATTATTTAAGTCACAATAACCCTAATACTATGATACTTTGCTCAGAAAGTCAAAACCAAAACAACTGTCAATTCAAGTGTATCAACTTTGTATTATAGAGAGTAAAGACATTAGTCATAACCATTCTGAGTGCCATGGCATCATTTCTCTAGATAAGATCCAAAGGAAAAAAAAATTGTAACCTCAAGCTTGCATCGTGACTTCTAACTTAAAATATCATATGGATTCTTGAAGTATAAATATGACACTTAAGAAATACAAGAAGAAGAAGGGGAAACTATGAACCATGCATGCCAATAACCCTATGCAACACAATTCCAACCCCAATTTGGGAAAATCCAAGATGAACACAAGCAATCCTCGATTGGAATTAGAATTATATACTTAGATTTTCATTTTGGCATTCATTGGGAACCCTTGAATCTACAAGATGTCTCTTAACACAACTCATGTGATTTCATCTCTAATGTTTAGCTTAATTGAGATATAGGGTTGGTGAATATACTTGTGTTATGATAAATTAAAGATTATATAAATTTATATTTGTGTTTTTATTATTATTTTGATGTTGATGGATATGGAAGAAAATTAGAACGAAGACTTATGACATTTAGAATACTTAGGTTAATGTATGTTGCCCATGAAGGATGGATGATGGTTAAGTTTTGGGTCACACTCATGTGGTATGATTAAAAGGAATTGATAGCACTTCTAATCTTAACATATGAGATAAATCAATATGTGAAAATGCAAATTTAAGATAAGTTTAATCACTATAAATATATAATTTATAAAATTGAAAGCACAAATTCATTTAAGACTAATCCATCATATATTTTCTAGAAAAACTAACCTCAATTAAAGTGGAGTTAAGTAGAATTTCTAACCTATGAGTTTCATCATAATGTGAGAGTCACGTATTAGCGGTAGTAGATGATGATAGGTATGTTATGAGATACATATAACCATGGAAGACTAGTATGATGGTGACAACTTTGTATGTTATTCTATCTTGTATGGCTTCTATATGTGAGATTTGTGGGAAGATATATATTAATTATCATGAGTATGTTACCAAGCCAAAAGTAAAAATGCATTCATTATCATATTATCTCATATCTATTAGATAATTATAGGCTGGAGAATAGAAGTATATATTAAAGGAATCATCAATAGAAGTTGAGATATTGCCTAATAGGGGTAGATATTTGAATGACTCTTACATGGAATAATGCATTGCTCTTATATTAAAATAGCAAGAGAATAGCTATGAGAAAATCATTATTGGTAGTGATAGTCTGAGGATAATGGTCACCTTGTATATACTAATCTACCACATGACCAATAACCAAACATGGTATTGACCATACACAAGAAAAATATCATTACAAAAAATGATGTAAGCCAATCATAGAGTCTAGTATCTTTTCAAAAACCAAGTATATCTAATATAGAAATGACAAATATCTAATAAACTAATACAAAATTAAAATTACAAGTAAAGCTGAATTTCCCACCTTAAATTCGTGATCTTGATCACCTCCATCTTTAATTTTATCATGTTCAATTTCTCATAATCATCTCATTAATCTTATTCATGAATTCACAAGTATATCTCAATGGTATTTTATTTTCACTAAGAAGGCAAAACATAGGAACAAAGTCATTGAATGCATTCAAACACAATACTTAATTATTTCAAATTTATGACATCAATATGAAGATTACCACATTCTTCCTCTACACTTCTTGTGCCCAAGGACTATCTAGTCAGAATTTGTAAATATCTTTCTTGAATTATTTTTTTACTCATACAATCAAGTCAATATAAAAAAAAATCAACACACACCACATCTTTATTGGGAGAAAAAAATACTATTTATCTATAAAGTATCTAATTATGTTGAGCAAGTATAACTAATCATAAAAGTAACCATTAATTACAATGGTAGTCTTCGATATCTTATAATATTGAATCAAGATAATGTGCAGCACAAAAAATCCAAAAAAAAAAGTCATTTTATTTTTAATAACCTTCATATGTGAATTCTTCATATATAGTGTATTCGACATCATCAAACAACTCAAGTATTTTCTCGTAGCTTTTAGAGACATCAATAAGATATATATGTGTGTGTGTGTGTGTGTGTGTGTTGTTTCTACTCAATTATCTTTCATCAAATCTTTAGTTATCATTTATTGTAGTTTTTATTTTGCTTATTTTTTATTTTGAATACTCTTGATGTGATATCCTAACCAATAGGTCACCTCAATCTTTTTTATCCATTGTGTTAGGGCATTGGTTAATGACAATTGAGATTAAGCATTAATCTATTTTTTATATTTTAAAGGTGTAACAATTGGTTTATTATTATTTTTGGATAGGAGACCAAAATATTATTATCATTGATCATTTCACTCATACTTTCAATTTTGATCCACATATGATCGACACAATAGCAAACTATTACATTAATGGCAATCATATTATATACTAAAAATTATTTTATTGTTCTGAAAATATTATTATCATCAATGGTAAATATTAGAAAGTCATTTGATATTGTAGTATCTAGCTTGGTTCTTTGTTATTTTTTCATGTCTTAATTATTTCAAATTTTTATGTTAGTTTATTAATTGTGAGTAGAGATATCAAATGTGTCGTGTCTTGCCTACATAATTCAAAAAAGGAGTAGTCTGACATGACTTGTTAGCATGACTTTTGGGCAGGTCATGTCGGGCTATGCTAAGTTGGGTCAGGCATAGACAAGTTAACCTAATTCAAGCCAGACTATCCTAGGTTTAGTCAAGACTAGCTTGGGCAAGGCAAGGCTAGTGTGGGTCAGGCTAGGCTAGCTTGGTTCATTGCAAGCTAGCCTGGGTTAGGACCAGGCTAGCCGATTTGTCAGCTAAGCCAAAATCAGCCCATATGGGCCATTATGCTGGGTCATCCCTTGTCAAGCTTCCCATGCCAAAAAGATTGGCTAACAGGGCCTGAGCTGTGTCACGGACCAGCCCGCGACACTTGCAAAAATAATTTGAACCATGTCATGCCATGCCAGGCATGGTTGAATAGTGTCAAGTGTAGGCTGCCCAACCTAGTTGACACTTGTAATTATGAGTTGTCTTTATGTACAGGTGAGCCCTAACTTTTTTTATTTTACCAATATCACATGAATAATTTTAATATCACTAAACAACTTAGGTGTTTTCTCCTCATTTATATAGAAATCAATAAAATACATTTTAAAGATTATCTTTCAACAAAACTTTAGTTAATATTCATTGTATTATTTATTTATTTTTTATATTTTTGATGTAAGCACCTAACATGCAATTAGATAATTAATTTCACATATTATATAAGGATATTAGTTGCATGAGATTTGATATTACATATTTTATTTATTTCATGCATTTTTATGTGTAACATGGTATTAGAGCATTGGTGTGTATGTGTTTAAGAGTTTAAAAATCCTTAAAATGCAAAATGATAATAATCTATGCACACGACACTACCACACATTGGTAGAAAACAAGCACCCAACAGAGCACACTATGTTGGTATAAAACAATCGTGATGGTGGCACATATTGGTGGTGCAAGGCATGTAGTTGTAGGTGCATCTTTTTTTGGAAATTGTAATTAGTGCACGATGATGGATAGCAGCACACAACAAAAAATAATGGAAAACAATCACATATGATGGCATTTCTAGATAGAAACCCTAAATAAGGCTCTAGTAAATATGTAAGAACATATATGAATAAAAAAAAAGGATGAGTGTAGTTCTTTTTTATATTTTTGTGGTATGGTATGGATTATCAATAGAAGTAACTAGAGGAGAGTCTTTGTCCAATGTACTCATTACAAGGATAAAAGTCACATTATAAAGAATTGTTGGATATTATTTTTGGATCGAAGACTAAGAGCACTATGCAGTTGTCAGAGGTACAAGCTAACTATTGGAGCCATCTAGAGATTCTCACATAGTTAATCTAGTATTACTCTTAGTAGAGAAGAGTATAAAAAACTATCATCTAAAGCATAAGGAGATTCTTCCATTCTTTTTAATATTATTAGTGGTTTCACTTGTACACTTACTTCATAATCTCAGATCATCGACATAAGATCAAACTATCATATTATTGATAATCATACTTTATTCTATTTTTTTTTCATGTTTTGAAAATATTATTATCGCCAATGATAATTAATTGACATTGATTGGATATGATAATATTCAACTTAATTCTTTGTTATTTTTCATTTTCGTGTTTATTCCTAATTATTTTTGTAAGTTATTATATGTGTGTTATTTTTCTAGATAACTTTATTTTTTTCTAGAACTAGCTCTCATACTTTTGTTCAACCTTGGAAAGAGAAATGTTAGCTCTTTATGAAACTTTTTAACTATTTTGCTAAATCAAGCCTTTTCAATTGGAAAAGAGTTACTCACATCATATGAAACCTTTGCTTATAAGTTAATGAGAACATGGGTGAAGGAAACTAAAAGGCACATAGTTTGATTGAGCCTTTTTACCTTTCATGCATAAAATTTTA
>JAREIK010002147.1:733403-738403 GCA_029783825.1 Sapria himalayana
AAAATGAGCAAACTTTGTCCATTGTCTAACATTCACCAAAATACCATTATCATCTCAATAAGATTCTTTGAAATCCCTTTATGTTTGTATTTATATGCTCACACTTCCATTTAGGAATAAAAAGTAGTTGTAATGATCTTGCTGGTTCAAGATGCTCATCTTTTACTTGCTAATGCATCAAAGATTGTGTCATGAATTTTACAATATCCCACTTAATGCTTAACAACCAACAATTCTTCATCAAATCTCTGTACATTTTTGCTCCTTTTGTGTGACTCACAAACCTAAAATAATGAGTTTTCTTCAATAGCTCTTTTGTAAAATTTCTATCATTTGGGATAATATTTATATTCCCAAATTCTATAATGGCATCATCTAATAAGGTAAAGTTTGACCTACTATCATTCTTAACTTCTTCTATGTGTTGTACTAGTTATCTATCATTCTTTTGTAAGGTTTTAATTTACCAAATAAGTCTAATTACACTCTAAAGCTCACCACTTGAGCTATTGAGACTAAAACAATGCTATGGTCTTCTAAACTATTTAAATATTTAAATATTTTCTTTAAACAACCTCTAATAGTTAATAAGAAACCAACATATTTCCAGCTCAATGCATCAGTAACAACATTTCCTTCCCTAGGTATTGATGAAGAATATAATCATAATCTTTTAGTATTTTCGTCCCTCTCTTCTAATTCACATTTAATTTCTTTTGGGAAAAGAAATACTTCAAAATTTTATAATTTGTGAATTGTTCATAAGTTTCATGCAAAAAAAATATCTTAAGATATTAAGTACAAAAATCATTGCAACTAATTCCAAATCATGAATAGTGTAATTATGCTCATAAAATTTCAACTCTATAGAATCATAAGTCATAGCTTTCTCATGTCACATAAAAACATAACTCAAATACTGATGATATTATTATTAATTTTTAGTTACCATATGCTTAAGGAATGAGACATC
This sequence comes from Sapria himalayana, assembly GCA_029783825.1. Classification (NCBI taxonomy): domain Eukaryota; kingdom Viridiplantae; phylum Streptophyta; class Magnoliopsida; order Malpighiales; family Rafflesiaceae; genus Sapria; species Sapria himalayana. Next base: position 734,377 of record JAREIK010002147.1, read on the forward strand.
TAACTCCAACTCATACTTATTTAGTTTAGCAAACATTTACTTATCTTTGGGAGTGTAGTATAAGACACAAATGTTACTCATTTTTAAAATTTTTTAAATACACTAAAATATTATCGAAAAAAACTATCAGATATTAATCTAGATATTTCTTGAAAATCCTATCCATTAAATCTATAAAAGTGATAAGTGTATTAGAATTTAGACAAGCCAAGAGGCACGAGCAAAAACTCATAGCATCCATATCTAGTTCAAAAAGTATTTTTGAGTACATCTTCACTTGCAACCCTTTATTCCTAATAACTAGACTAGAGATTAATCTTTATTAGGATTGACTCATACTTTTGAAACTGCAATAAGTATTTATTGTCACAACCTAAATTGTGAAGTCATGACATGAATAGAGTCACAACCTATTATGTGTAGTTGTGGATAGAAGTCTATGCACTTGATATCATGAATTTATTTATAAAGTTGTGACCCAAATGAAGTCACAACCATATTCTTTAGTGTTGTGACTTAAAACAATAAAAACTATATATTTGGTGTTGTGTACTAAATTATGAAGTTATGACCAGAATGAAGGCATGGCCTTAATTATGAAGTCGTGACTTAAGCAAAGTTAAAAATTAAATGCAATCATAACCTATCATGTATTATTGTGATTGAATATATTAAATATACAAGTCATGAATTTCTTCTTTGGTGTCATAACATGAACGAAGCAGCGACATAAGAATTTGATGTCACGGCTTAGTTTTTAAGTCTGAACAAATTTTTTGTTTTATTATATAAACATTTTGTAAATATGATATAGCATAATGTAACAAAAATAGTATCTCAAAGTTTTAGTAAATATTTTTTCTATTTAATTGCTTGTTCTCACTTCTATCTCACTTCTTATCTTGTGCGTGTTGTGCTTCATCTTTGATAGTGTTTTTCTCCATTATGAGATCCTGATTTATCATCTCTCAGACAATTGTGAAATCCTACATTTGGTATTTAATACTTATTTGGTATCAGAGGCAGGTTGCATCCTATCAATTGATATCTAGGTACATTTGATATCAAGTGAATCCTTAATATTTTCTATCATAGGTAGGTTTGTGATGTAGTATCAAAATAATTATAGGTTTTGATTACTATAATTCTATCACTTCAATTCCCAACATATGGTATTAGAGATTAAGATTATATAGCCTAATTTTGAGTATGAATTTGAGAATGGAAAACACAATGAAATTTTGGTTGACTTCGAGAAGTTTTTAGTTAAGTGTTTTGAAATATGAAAATTGAAGATGGATGATCTATTAGTTGATAGAGATTACTACTTATTAGTCCTCATTTGAAAATCAAAAGCCAAATATAAATGATTAGAAGCTAAAGACAACATCTCTGAAATTATCAAATGGGATAAGTTGGATCAATGATCACAAGGCTTGATCTCATTGTGTTTGATAGATAAATACTTGATAAATATTTTTGATTATCAAATGGGATTTGTGCAAAACTTGAAGTAATTATAGAAAAAAGTATTGGTCAACATGTTATTTCTGAGGAAGAAACTGTATAGGTTATACATAGAAAAGAGTAATTTATTTTCTTCTCTCTTACATGAATTTCATACATTAGTCGACTATCTTTCAATTATTGGCTATGACATGAATAAAGATGACAATGACATTACCCTTTGTTATATACTACCTGATACATAAGATAGCTACATTATCATCATTGTTATTGGTATAATAAGATTATCTTAAAAGATAGTGACTTCAACCATATTGTCTGATTATACAAGGAGGTAGAGTATGTCAAACTACTTGAAAGATAATTTATTTGTGAAGGATAGGACTAAAAAAGGAAGTGAGTAGTTTGAAAGCTCAAAGGCAAGAGGAAGAATGAATATAGTGAATAAGCTAGAAGTGTGAAGTGTTCTACGTGTAGTAAAGTTAGACACTTCAAGAGGAACTACTAGAACAAACCAACTTAGGTGAAAGATAAATCAGGAGGCAAGGTGCTATCCATGGGAGATGTATATTTTGTAAATGCCATTGGCACTCATATTGATGAGGACTCCTAGTACATTGATATAAATGCATCATATTATATAACTCCTCATCAAAACTAGTTTAGGCAGTATAAGCAATACAATGGAGGATATGCGACTATGCGTAATGTCTCAATGGTGAATACAATTAGTTGAGAGAAGGTGAAGATGAAGATGCATGATAGCTTTGTCAAATCTCTTCTAAGGATTATGCACATTCAAGACTTGAGAAAAAATCTAATCTTCGAGTGCAATGACTGAAGATGGTGTTCAGTTTTTTTGTGATGACAAGGCTTGTGAGATGACTCAAAAAGTAGTATTAATTAATCAAGAAACAAGTTGTGATACCCTGTAGAAGCTGTTAGAAAGTATCACCATGACTCCATGTAAAGGTTCTTTGATATTTGAGATGAAGGAAGACATGAAGAACAAGCAAAACATGAAAAAGAAGCTATATAATGAAGAAGAAAACCACTCGTATCATGACTAAGTTTAGAGTACAACAAGAGAGTAAGATATCATAACTAAGTTTGGAGTCATGATGGAAACATAGTGTCACAACGTGGAAATATAGTGTCATGATAGGAAATCATATTTTGTCATTATAGATTATTACACATCAATGAGAAAAGACTTGTAGTTATATCCTTAAATAAAAAAGAAGTGTCAGATTGTTCATTAGGGTTTGTTTTTCTAAGCATTTCTTGTATGGGAAGCAAAAACAAGAAATATTTGATCCTACATTCACCATATCAATGATAGTGTAAGATTTGATTCACATTGATTTATTTGGAGAAATATCAAAGACATCACTTGGAATAAAAGATATAATGTATTTTTTATTTATAACTTTTTCAAGTATACATGAGTTTTACTCATTCAGAAAAACTTAAGGTGTTGGAGAAGTTGAAGGTGTTCAAGGTGCTCGTGGATAACCAATTCAACTAAAAGATAAAGGTTCTTTGGATGAAAAATGGTACGAAAAACACATCCCCAAGTAGAACACAATCAGGATGACAACATAATAGAATGGAGTAAATGAAAGGCTGAATATAATACTAATGGAGAAGGCAAGGTGCATGAGAAGTTGGGCTAAATTAGAGCCGCACTTCTAACCTAAAGCATTTTCCACAACATGATACATGAAAAACCATACTTCTATGTTAGAGGTCAAGGATCAAACACCTTTTGAGGTGTTGAATGGATGAAAGTTGAGTATATCCTAGATTTAGGTCTTCGGGTATGATGCACATTCCCATGTTCCAGGGAAGGGAGGAACAAATTGGACTTGAAACAAGTGAAGTACAAGTTCCTTATCTACATGGAAGGAATCAAATTCTACAAGCTTTAAAATTTAATAATAAGAATAATCATCTATAGTAGAGATGTCATGTTCAAGGAGTGAAATAGTGGAGAAGTCTCAAGAAGTCATGATGTGAGTGACCTTACCGAAGAAAGTGAGTTGCGGCATCTTTCTATTGCGACATCACAAAATGAGTAATAACTTTAATTCCATTGCTAGCAAAAAATTTCTTGATAAAGAGGTAGAATAGATTGAGTTTTAAAATTATTTTGAGGATGATGTAGTTGATATAGAACCTAACTTGATTAGGTCTACATGAGTTAGAAACCTACCTATGAGATATATTGATTGTGCATACTATTCTTTTCATGACACAAGTGAAAAGCCATGCACTGTGATAGAGACAAGAGCATCTGAGGATTCAAAGTTATGATAGCATACAATGAAGGAGGAGCTATAGTTGTTAGAGGAAAACACTATTTGGTAGAATTATGACATTGTCCTCATATTAGAAGGAACTCCAAAAGCAATGACTATAGCAATGTTCTAGTGGTTCTGGATTAAGACATGGATGAAGAAAAAGTATTTTACAAGTGAGACCATATTAAGATTGACTCATGCTTCTGAAGTTACATCAAGTATTCGATATCACAACCTAAAGTATGAATACATGACCT